>JARBWK010000003.1:64685030-64762530 GCA_030556195.1 Anolis apletophallus | reverse complement strand
CACTTCATGCCGTCCATCATAAAAGGCTTCCTTTAATTCTTGCCACTCCTGGACTAACTCGTCCCATACGGAAGACTGGGCTCTCCCCTGCCCAGCCTCTTCAGCCTCCAAGCTGCACCTCATCACCTCTACTCCTGATGGTGATTCAGGTCTCGTGGCCTCGCTGCCACACTCCGCCAGGTCCACCTGAGCTGGGGCACTCTTCCCCGCAGCTTCTCTGGTCCTGCTCCACTTCGCTGGGTCCACCTGAGCTGGGGCACTCTTCCCCGCAGCTTCTCTGGTCCTGCGCACAACTGGATCCACCTGAGCCGGCGTGTCCTTCCGCACAGCTTCTCTGGTTCCTCCGGCCATCATCCGGACATCCATCTGAATGGGGCCTCGCTGCCCCCTTCCCTTGGATTCATAGCCCACCTGAACAGACTTCTGGCAGTCTCTTTCCCCATCTTGGGCATTTCTCACATCACTCTCCTTCCAGGAAGGCTGGGACTTCTTGGGCCTTTCCCTCGTCCCCTCCTTCTCACACGGTCCGCAGAATTTGTAGGTAGTCATCTCAGAAGCCTCCACCTCTCCTCCTAAGGAAGGTATGCTCCATCCACCCGTCTTCCAAATCCAAACGGGGAGTACTCCTACTTTCCCGGTACCGTCTTCATCCGCATCCTCCCAGAACTCCTCGGGACTCACCCATTCCACTTCTGTAAAGGGTTTCAACCTTGCGGATGGCATCTCAAAATAAGACAAGCCCTCTGCAGATTTCTCCACGATAGGCTTATAAAATTCTGGCTTTCTGTAATGAACGCTGAGATTATCTGTAAGGATGACGCGCAGACAGCAATTCGATCCCACAAGATTTATTCCAGGTCTCATAACCTTTGAAGCCAGAATTGGCTTCACCAGGAACAAACATAACTTATATACTAACCACACCCCCATCACCTGTCCATCATCTCAAAGACCAACCCCCCTGGCTTGCAATGCCCAACAGAGATTGCATCATATCCCCTTTGACCCAGTTTCACAATGTCCAGTGGATATTTCCTCATATCCTCCCTGAGTCAGCAATGTTCATGCCAGGGCTTCTCACGTTGGTGTGGTGTGGCTCAAGGCCCATCTCCAGCTCTGTGCGTCTTCAAGGCCACACCTGTTCAGGATTATGTTGCTTGAAGGGTATGAGATAAGAGCTCCAATAGCTCTTTTCGACAGACACTTACAAAGACATTCTGAGTGTTGCAGCTAACCCCTTGAATTTTACTTTTGATGTTGCTGAGGTAGCGGCAGCTGAGACTGCTAACAACGGGGCATCGTCGGGCTCGGGTGGGTCCAAAATGGAAGACTATTAAAATGCGGGCTTTTGGGAGCTTCACTTTGCGGCTAGCAAAGTGTTGTGTTTGGAACCTGTGACTCTGAGTTTCTGTATCCTGTATCCTGTGAATCATGATTCCTGTACAAAGTAATGTGAGTTGGGGAACTGCTCTGCCTCTTGGGCTAGGATGCTGCTGCTCCAGATGGGGTTTGTGGGAGCCATTTGTGGGATTCAATGTTATGCTTTTGTGTTTAGTTGCTGTTGCTGCCCATTCCACGTTTGGCATGGTTTGAATTCTTTTGGACTACTATGAGTTCCAGATGCTGCCTGCCTGCAAGAGTGGGGTACAGTATGGGAGTGGGTGGAAGGTTGGATATTTTCAGGGGTTATGTTGTATGTTATCCCCCTGCATTAGCTCCTGCCTGGACCTTGGATTGCCTTCTCGTGTTGTTGTTTGCCTCCTCCCTCTACTAGATCCTGTTTCACTGACTATGTTTGCTGCTCAATCCTTAAGGACGGCCCACCAGAGATCACCCAGGACTTCTCCTGACTACGCTTTTGTTCCTGTCTCTGCTTGGGCTTTTCCTTGTTTGTTTTTGCCTTCGCATATTGCTATCACTGTTATTTTGAGCTGGTTAGGCTGCTTTTGGGTTGGGTTTTACTGACTGTTAAATGCTTTTTGTTATTTTGAGTGCTAATTAGCACAGAAACTCAGTGGACAATAAACTATTTTGTTAACTCTTTACTGGGGCTGGCTCCTTAAGAGGCTTCTGCTGCGACATTTACTCTTACGTATTTTTTATTTTAATATTTCCAGAAGGATGTTACAATTTCAGTTCCCAAAAATTTAAATAAACAGAAAACAGCCAATTTGGGAATAGTGAGAGGAAATGGAAAGAAAAAGAGATTCCTATTTCCTGATGTTGCTTTACTACTGGTATGCAAACACAGAAGCAAATTGAACCCATCAAATAAATGCAGGTGATAGGAATGTTGTGAATCCCCCAGTGGCGCAGTGGATTAAACCCTTGTGCCAGCAGGTTTGCTAACAAAAAGGTTGGTGGTTTGAATCCAGGGAGCAGGATGAGCTCCCATCTGTCAGCTCCAGCTTCTCATGCAGGGACATGAGAGAAGCCTCCCACAAGATAGCAAAACATCCGGGCATCCCCTGGGCAATGTCCTCGCAGATGGCCAATTCTCTCACATCAGAAGTAACTTGCAGTTTCTCAAGTCATTCCTGACACACACAAAAATAGGAATGTTGGGGGATTGTGGTCTATTGGTGGGTTTTCTCATCAATAACCAGGGCTGGGAGAAGGCAGTCTAGCAGCAGGATGCACACACATCTCAAACCAATCTTCTAATCATATCAAAGGAGCATTTTTCAAAAAACCAGGAATTCCCATTTTTAGGCAACTGAAAGCAATTTGAAACTATGTTCAAAGTGTTACCATGTGGTACAGTAATTCAAAAGTACTTCAGTAGTTAGTTTGGATACTGTGGTGTGTCATGAACCGTTTTACTTCCCCATGGCCATAGTACGAATCATTTTTCTTCCCACGACCATACTGAGAGGACTTCCAGCTGGAAAGCCATAACTTTACTCTTTGCTGTGTTCACTTCCTTTTTTTTATTTTTTTACAAAGCTGTGCATTTTGCTGCTAATTCTAGCACTGATAAAGGTTTTCCTTTCTGATTAGGCATTTCCAAGCTGTTTGCTAACTTTCGTCTGCTCTTTTACAAATGTTCTAACAATTTGTTAAATGTGAACAACTATGAGTTCCAGCCTGAGCAGGTTTGGCCATAAGAAGTAGACAACTCCCTTGCATAATACATAAACAGTAGGCTTGTTTGATCAAGGAAAAATGGTTCAAAACGCGTTTTAGATGTAGGGGGCGCTGGCGATTTGATTCCGATGTGATTTCCCAAATTTTCCCAAAAACGGTCAAAATTTTCCAAAATTTTTGAATTGCTTCGTTAATGGTGGACGTGATTGTGCAATGCATGAAAAACTGCAAATGGGACAGGCAAAACTTGGGGGATTCCCTTTCCCTCATTTTTAGACTGCTACTGACAAAACTTGCCACAGTGGTAGAAATTATTAGCAGATTGTAGGAGATTTCTTGTTTCTAAAAGTACAACGTGTAACCCCAAGCAGAGAAAGAGGGCTCCAAAATTGTATGGTGTGGTTCCCCAAGGAAATGATTAGATTAGGAGATTTCTAGTTTCCAAAAGTACAGCGTATAACCCGAAGCAGAGAAAGGGGGCTCTAAAATTGTATGGTGTGGTTCCCAAAGGAAATGATTAGATTAGGAGATTTCTAGTTTCCAAAAGTATGTAAACCCAAAGCAGACAAAGGGGCCTCCAAAGTGGTATGGTGTGGTTCCACAAGGAAATTATTAGCAGAAAATGGGCTTTCCAAAGTTCAAATCCAAAGTGTAACCCAAAGGGGAAAGTTTAACTGTGGAAAGTTAAAATCGTTGCTTCAAAAAGGAAAATTGGCATTTGCAAGCAAGAGAAGAACACTTCTCCCAGCTGCCCTGCCCTTCTTCCCTCCCCACACACAAGGAAGCCTCGCAGGCAAGGGGCCTGCCTCCAGTCAGTTTCCCCACTTTGTTCCCAACCCTGTTGTTCCCTTGCAAAGTGGTGGCATGGCACCTTTCCCACCCAAGCTGCCTAGTCCCTTCCCATTCGCATCCCTGGCTCGCAATGAGCCCATGAGGCACACGCGGGCCATTTTAAAGGGCAATGGCTGACGTGCCGAAACCCTGCCCCTCCCCACATGGTTTCTTGCCTCCAAACGCTGGGTCTTTTCCGATTCACTTCCTGAGTCGGAACAAAGACAGCGACAGTGGCTTCGAAATGGCAAGGATACTTCCAGGTTCCTAAATCGCTTCAAATTCACTTCAAAAGGAATTTGATCCGAATTCACTTCAAAAGGAATTTGATCCGAATTTAATCCAAATTACGAAGATTCCGACTGGACCTAACCATGCCTAATAAACAGGGAAAGGCTAGCAACTTGAGAAACAGATTTGTGCAATAAGAAAAGTGGCTATTGAGGTTCCAGCTCAAACCTAGATGGACTTTCAATACAATATCTGTTTTTAGAGTCTTCTGTCATCATGTCCATAGTCTTAGTAAAAACAATTGAGACTTCTGTTTTGTACATGGACATAGTCATTTTTTTACATATATTTAAACTTTACAGTACTTGTTTGTGCATGCCTTCAACCCACTTTATGGCAACACCATTAATTTCATAGGATTTTGTCAAGTAAGGAATATGCAGAGGTTTTTTGCCAATTCCTTCTTCTGAAATATGGCCTACAGCACCTGGTATTCCTTGGTAGTCGCCCATTCAGATACTTAATCATAGTTGACGCTGCCCGTTCAGGTGTTTTGTGGTGGTTTGATTTCAAGTCATTTCTGACTTCTAGTAACCCTAACACAGGGTCTTCTGCAGTATCTGAACTGGACTTTCGTCCATAAAAGCTTGTCATGAAAGAAGACTCTGGCTGGTATCTGCCAAAGCCTCACAGCAATTTTCCCTCATTTTAATTCCCACAACAGCTAGAGGCCCACAGAGTGTTAGGCAGAGCTATTTAGCCTTTGGCCATTTTGACCCTTTCTATCACATAACAAGAATTTCAAAATGATGTTAAGTGCCTGACCTCTCTTTTCATGGGTTAAAAAGTCTGACTGGGTTACTGCACTAAGGCTAATTAATTGCATGTCTACTTGACAGAAGACATGAAAAATCTGGCATTAAAGATAGCTGGTGTTTGCTAAAAGAGAATGTAAATAAGATCACATTCTCCTTCAAGACATTTTCTTAGGGCATATTTGAGGGTATTATTAAGTAAACACTTCTGAGGCATTTGCAGCTTCAGCACTATTCACAGTTGTGGATATTTCCTTAGGTTGGCTATCATGTACCATGAAACCATGCCCATGTGTTAACAGATACCCAATAAAAGAATTTCCAATGTTGCTTCTTGGACATTGTATCTATCACACAATAAGAAGTAGACATGTTCAGATGGTTGGTATAGCTATCCAATCATCAGCTAACCTAGACTTGAAAGTTGTGAAAATGGTCTCTTGATGGTTTGCACAGCAGTATTACGCTTTATAACTTCATGTTCATTTTAATTCATAATTGTGGTAACCTCTTTTTCTCAACCTTAAAGAAAAATATATAAATTGTTCCTAAATGTTTTCAAATTTTTCAATTGCAAAGGTAACAAGATGTTTCACATCCTCAACAGTGGGAGTATTGACACTATCAGCATGCACATTTGGATCCATCAGCTGCAAGAATAAGTTTTCAAGAGCACAAAAATATGAGACTGAAAAAGTACACATTTCATTCATGTGCAAGTATATGAACATTAGATCAATCAAAATATTTGATGAAGGGAGCAGATAGAATGCTCCTGATACAGATATCATTATATTTTCTCAATTTAAGACTTGGTTGTATTATTTAAGAAACAAACCAAAAAAAACCCTGAATACCAGCCAAACATAGATGTCGCCCAAAGGCAGATGAAAGAGGCAGCCTGGGGAGGCCAAATTTCCACTGTCAACTATTTGAAACTAAATGTAGAAATACTATGGTTCTAAATGGGGTTTCATCTCTGTATCACTATTAAAATGTCCAACAGGCAAAAGACTCCAGGGGCAAAACACCCAAAAGAAAGACTGCTGTGACACCTTAAGGCTATTTAATGTAGCTAAGCTTTTGTGGGCCACAGACCACTTCCTCAAATATATGAATGTGTGGCAGTAGAACAGCATGTTTATTTTTGACTCATTTGTTACCATCAATCTGATGAGGTGGCAGCCTTGGTTTGTAAAATGACCCACTGCAAGAAATCTGTTTCAAAGATGAGACACACATAATATGCAATCACACCCACTTGGGACAGGGCTTTTGATGGTCTTCTATTTGGGTTTGGCTTCAGCGTTCACTGCAGTCAAACTACCAAGTCCAGAACAATGGGTGTGCCTTTGTGACAGCTTGTCCACATAACATTAATCTGTGTTGAATTTGCCCTTTTGCAGGAGTTTGATTCTCTTTCACAGTAGTTTTTCAGCTGAAGACATTTGCTAAAATTTGAATTCCAATGACAAATAATAACTTGAGTGGCTTACAATGAAATTCTGTGTTCCAAGTACTTGGCTTTCTACACTTCGGAATTCAGATGAAAGCTCTTGTATTATATTATAGAGCCACACAAACAAATAAAGAACACTAGTCCCAATAAACTTTGTAGTGAAATTATAATCAATAAATGGCAATTATATCCATCAACTGTTATCAGACAAAAATCCCTTTACAGTAAGGGGATGTAGCAAGTGCGTAGAGTCACCAATTTAGACCATAAACATAATGTAATGCATGAGTATGCAATTCCAATACTTGCACTTGATGTCCGAAATAATATAGAGTTAACCAGGGTCCCAAATCCCTAATTCCAAACGTTCCAATTGGCGTCAAAATAAGCAGTTGGGTCACTTGTGTACGTAGGTGAGCTTTAGTGGATGGTAGCCTCTATGTAGTCAATATGTATCCAAACCGCAGTTGAGATGAATCTGTTGTAATGCTGCGTATAATCCATCTTGATTTAACAGTGGTGAGATAATAGAGCCACCTGAGATGAGCAATTAATACATCTCTAAATAAATAAATAAATGTAATGCTGGCATATCAGCAGGGATATGATCACTTATATGATAACCAGCGTTGTGTATTAGTACGATTGGACCTCCATATCCATAGATTCTGTATCTACAATCATCAACACCTTGATTTTGACATTTTATATAAGAGGTACTATTTTACTTTGCCATTATATATAATGGGACTTGAGATCCATGGATCTTGATAACTATAGGAGGCCCTGGAACTAAACCTCAGCGGATACCAAGAGCTCACTGTACTGTAAGACCAGATCAACAGAAAACCATACACACAAGTAGATGCAAATAGAACTTGTATGATACTATAAGCCACTCACTTCCATCTCCTAAAATATTTTAGGCCCAAAAGTAAACAATGGTTCTCCATAGTTCCCAAATTTAGAAGATTTTTAATAAGACAGGATGAGTTGAAGGCCGCACTTTTATCTATTCCTTTCGGAAATATTTTTTTAAGAAGCTAGCAAGGAGACTGATGAAAAAGTAATAGCCCATGGGTCTCAAATTAATACCTACCTAATTGTTTTCCATTTCCTCTAGTACAGTTATGCTTCATTAGGAGAAAAACTTTGCTTTTATTGCTCTCCCAAAAATTATACACTTAGCAAAGTTTCAGCAAGGGGATGTTGCCACTGCTAGTTATAGCTGGCAAAGTGCTAGCAGTTTTCAACCTTAGACTAAAACACTGGCTAACCCACAAATATTATAAATGATTTCATTTAAATATTTGCCTCAAAGTGATAGCAGATAGCATAACAGTTATTTGGGTTACTTTAACAGATAGAGCCTCCAAAGATGAAAGGAGGTAGCTGAAACTCTTCTCTCCTTGGAAACGGGACATTCTTCATTATTATGAGTGATGTAGTCTTTGCATGTTTATAATTTGCCAGTTGATATAAAAAAAACTATTGGAAACCAAGACTGGAAAAAATACCTGTCTGCCAAAAGGGCACGCTGACACTTCTTCCACTGCCTGCAAATCCTTTCAGATTTCAATGGTGGCCAACAAATTATAGACATAACTTTTTATTTAGTTAGCATATTTAAGCCCCATCCTTCTCACCCTGAAGGGGACTCAGAGTGGCCTTACAAGTAGGGAACAATTTGATGCTACATAAACAGATATACAAATAAAACATATGCATTACCAATATGCAGACGATACACAGCTGCTCCTGAAGCTTGACCCAGGGTCATCGTCGGTGCCGGACAGCTTCAGCCAAGGGTTGAGAGCGGTGACGAGCTGGCTCAGAGCACATAGACTCAAAATCAACCCGGCAAAACGGAGATCCTCTGGCCTGGCCGACCCGACCCTCACCCACCGCTGCCACTCTTTGAGGCGAGTCCTATCCCCTGCTCCGGCGGTGAAAAGCCTGGGAGTGATCCTGGACGAAAAACTAACAATGGAGGCCCAGATCCAGGCTGCAGCCAAAGGCGCCTTTTTCCATCTCCGTGGGCACGACGGCTGGCCCCCTACCTACCACCTGAGGCGCTGAGAACCGTGGTACATGCCACCGTTGTCTCGCGCCTGGATTACTGCAATGCCCTGTACGCGGGCCTCCCCCCTGTCCACAACCAAGAGGCTAAAACTCATCCACAACGCAGCGGCCAGACTCATCTCTGGGTCATCAGTGAGGGACCACATTTCCCCTATTTTAAAAGATCTCCACTGGCTGCCCCTAGAGTTCAGAGTGCTCTACAAACTTTTGGTGCTCACTTTTAAAGCACGGCATAACATTGGGCCAGCCTACCTGAGCGCCCGGCTGACGGTCCAACGCAGCGAGAGGCCAGCACGTGCCATAAACGGTGATCGGATGACCATCCCTGGGGTGCGAGAGGCTCGGCTGGTAGAGACCCGGCGGAGAGCTTTCTCCGTGGCGGCCCCCATGATCTGGAACTCACTGCCACCCGCCCTCAGAGCCACTTCGACCCGGACTAGGTTCCTGTCAGACCTGAAAACCTGGCTCTTCCGCCTAGCGTTTGGGGCCTGATCGGTACCTTGAATGACTGAGCCTCTCCTTGCCGTCTGTATCTATGTTTTTAAATTGATGTACATTGATGTATTTTGGGGTTTTTAAATGATGTAAGTCGCCCGGAGCACCGGTGGTGGAGGGCGACTCACAAATATTAAAGTATTATTATTATTATTATTATTAAAATTTTTAAAAATAAGAAGCATCTAAACATTAAAACCAATAATTAAAACTGCTCAATCCAAAATCATACTCAGGAGCCATTCCAGTCATAACTGAACTTAATTCTGTATTCACTTTTTGCACTACAGTGTTCCCTCGCTAATTCACGGTTCACTTATTACGGACTCGCTATTTCCCGGATTTCAAAAAATATTAATTTAAAACATATATCATGGTATTTTTGTTGTTTTGTGGGGGTTTGCCACCACTGCTCTCCAAGGCACTTTTACTCCTCAGTTCTCCCTCCTTCCCTCCAGCCTTGAAGGGCCTTTCCTTCCTTCCTTCCTTTCCTTCAATTTATTTTAAATATATAAAGACTTAAAATAATGTATAAATATTAAAATAAATAGAGCATGTACCTTGATAAGCTGGACTTGGCCATGGTGGTCCATGCCTTGGTTACATCCAATTTAGACTACTGTAATGGGCCCTACGTGGGGCTGTTACTGAAGAGTGTTTGGAAACTTCAATCAGTTCAGAGATCTGCAGCCAGGTTATTGACAGGTGCTTAACCGAGGGAACGTCCCCCCCCCCTCCACTAAAGCACCTGCACTGGCTGCCAAAATGTCTCCAGACTGGATTCAAGGTGCTGTTTTTGACTTTTAAAGGCCAAATGGTTCATGTCCAACTTGCCTATCTCACCGCATCTACTCATACCAACCTGCTCAAATGTTAAGATATTCCAGTAAGGCCCTTCTCTCATTGCCGCCACCGTCGCAAATGCAGTTGATGGTGATGAGAGAGATGGCCTTCTCAATTGCTGCTCCAACCCTTTGGAACTCCCACTCCATGGAGATTAAAACAGCTGCTTTTTAAAAGCAGCTAAAGACTTTTCTGTTCTCGCAAGCTTTTAATGAATATACTTAGTTGGAACGACAGTGTGAAGTCTTGGTTTTGCCTTCTCCTTTGTTTCAGTTCCCCCTGTTTATAGGCCTTCCCAATAGTGTAGTGACCTTCCTCTGTATTAGCTTTTAGGTGGAGCTTAAAACACTCCTCAGAGGCCTGCCTCAGTTGGTTTATCCCATTTCCCCAGAGCTGTTTGCTGGACTCTTTCTTTCTACAGTAGGGCCTTAGAGGCCTGTATATTGTCTGGAATCTTAGGCCTAGAAATTCATAACAGGCATTCTTAGCACTTTCTCCTGCTGCTACACTTAGCAGTATTTTATACCAATAGTCCAAAGGACAAAAAGAAGCTTTTGGCCAGCAAAGCTTCACAGGAAAGAAGATTAAGGCAGTTTATAACCTTCACTTTGGCACCAGAGGCAAAAGATACTTTCGAAGACCCCAGAAAGATGCCTGCAACCAGCAAGTTCTTTTTTGTAATGTACTGTTTTAAGTTTTTCTATGATAGTCCCAGGTGGAGTTAACCCTTTTTTCATTCTGTTTTAGTAAACTCCTTTGGTTATCCTTTCACCTTGCCTCAAAGTGCCTCTGTCTGCTAAAGGTTTTAATCTTAACAAAAGGTATCAGATAGCCCCCAGGAAAAGCCAGACAATATAGTTTTCCCAAAGGCTCGGGCATGCCATCACAGATAGGAAGGCTAGCATTTAGTGAATCGTGCTAAGTTTATCACCTGTAATTGATTAGTTTCCTGCAATAACTGTATTTGATAAATGCTTTTATACATGTTTATTTATGTGTTGTTGTAAACATGGGTTTATAAGTTATTGTTATGCATGCTTACTCTGTATTGTTTTTTAAAATATTGTGAGCTACTTTGGGTCTTGTTTAGGGAGAAAAACAGGATATAAATAAATTATTGTTGTTTTAAATTTTCATTCCTCAGATTTGTTATAATCAACTCTTTCTGGAAGCCATCTTAGGTCTTACTCTAGGAGAAAGAAGGCATAGAAATGAAATGAAATAAATAAAACACCTTTTCCTTTGAGCCATGGACAAAGGAAACAGTTTGGAAGAATTATCTCCTGTCACGGAGTTGTGTAATGCAAAAGAGCAGGTAACCTAGTGGTGCTGGCAGGCATGCAGACAATCCCACTTTGATTAAGACAATCTCAATTAAGTGTTACTATAATTTTTCCGTAAACAGATCAAGCCTATACATTGGAACTGGGTATATAAGACATACAGATTTAGAAACCTGTTTCACATACCAAAGTTATCACCCCAATGTGATAGAAATCTGAACAGAAATTGCTACGGTAGGTAACTTGGAACTCTCTCCTCCCGTCCCTCCCCCAAAGTGCCAGGGGATACTTACCAGATGCATCCTCACTATGCTCCTGGTGTATACAGAAGAGATGCAGCTGGGATCCATTTCTCTCCAACAATGAGTAGCAGGCATTTTTAACATTTCAGACCTGTTTCCTTCAGTTGCTCATTCTTAAAAATCAAATTATATTAAAATGTTGAGTAATGTATTTTTTAAAAAAATAAATCTGAAAGTTTAGTCATAATGGAAACAAGTATTTGGAAATGTTTGGCTCTTATTGGTTCTGACCTCCTTGTGATTTCATCAATGAGTGATGCTGCACTTCTGGAGAACATACCAACCACTGATCATGCTGAATGGAGCTTCTGGCCGTTGCAGGGAAGATTAGAAATCCGCAAGAAAATCAGGACCTATAACATCTATAATAGACTTGTGCATTCTGGCTGAAGGACAATCCGTTTCTGCTGGCTAGGTTCCAATAGACCCCCCATATCCATTTTTGCATGTCTCCTGAAAACAGCCAGATAGCAGGATAGCTTTTTATGGTCCGCACTCAAAAATATGGCTAGATCCAGCCCATTGGCGTCAATGGGGAACTCACAAGGCTCCCTTTTCCCTTTCTGGGAGCCTTTCCTTTTTCCCTTCAAGGGAGCCTGGGTTTCAGTATCAGCATTAAGAAAGCACCCTTTCTGGAACCCTTTCCTTTTTTCCCTTCGAGGGAACCTGGGTGTCTCATTAAGACCTGAATTAAAAGCATCTAAGTTAAGATACCACTCTTTCTGTGATCCTTTCCCTTCTGTCTGTAAAGGAAACTAGGTTTAATGCTTAATTACTTTCTAGTCTAGAGGAGAGATGATTTGTAGTTTTCTGAGAACAAGGCTTCTCTATTTGTTTGGTGAGAATTAATAATAATAGTTATATTTTAGAAGCATTTTCTGAAGGAGAGGAAGGAGAAAAAGAAGCTAAAAGGTTGACTCTCCAAGCCTCCAAATGTGCACACACTCTACCCATCTGTCCACATTTTTCCAACTCCCAATCAGTCCCACTAATAAAAAAAATAAAGGAAAATGAAGGAAAATCAAAAAGATTGAACTGTGATGCCGAATAGGAGAGGAGGAGCTGTGATTGGCTGCCAGGTGGTCCCAACAAAGTCCGATAAAGACCATACTTGACACACAGAGTCCCCATGACCCACTCTACATTCTACTGCAGTTTGGAGGAGGGTGGACCATGGATGATGGGACTTGAAGTACCTCCACTCGCTTCCCGAGACCGCTGCGATCCTCATCCAATGACTGATCAAGAACAAACTTGGCACACAGAGCCCCCATGACCCACTCTACATCCTGGTGCAGTTTGGAGGAGCATGGACCATGGACGATGGGACTCACAGTACCTTCACTAACTTCCTGAGACCATTGCGAGCTACATAAACAACTGATAAGGGCCAACCTTGGCACACAATGCTTTTCTCAAATAACCCACGCAGCGCCGGATCCCCAAGCTAATAAATAAAACCTGGGTGATATAACATACTTGTTATAGCCTATTAACTTACCACGTCATGCTTTTAGTCTGGAAGTAGTTTTTGACCACTTGGAGAACATAGTAATAAATTTCCATTCTATATCCATGTCTGCCTCATTTGTCTTTTAAACCTCCCCAGCCTCTTCAACTTAAACAATCTGTGCATCAGCACTAAAGGGTAACATTCTTTCCACACCCCTTAGGATAGGCTACTTCATGTACCACTACCACCTTCTTACTTTAGTAAAAGGTCTCAGTAGTTCTCTTATATTATAGCATTACTATCCCCCTAAAGTGATGCTTCCCAGAACTAGGGCAAAGCAAAAAAGAAGACTAAACATAGTGGCTCATTGCTCTGGAAGAACCCAGCACCCGATCCTATGCTTTAGTGCCACTCTGTGGCAAAACAGGAGACAAGGTTATGAATATCATATTTTCCTGCAGATGCAACAGAACCTCATATGAATGAGACCATAACTAAATGTGAAAGCAACTATGCTTTTTGAGGGCAGCTGCAGCTGCATTCTGTGTTTCCGTTTGAATTACCTCTTCTATTCTTAACTATCCATATTGTTAACAATGGCTGCAGTCATATGTCATGATAATCCATGATTCTTTAGAATTCTTTATCATGAACGAGGAAAGAAACTGGTACTCAATAACTTTTGCTACAAGGTGGAGTGGCTCAACTATCTTCAGACCTTCTTCTATATGCACTCTATTTATTTGAACATCCAAACCATGACCAAGCCAAAGATACAAGTCATAATTTCTTCTTGGTTTATGACCCTGATTTGTCAGTGGAAACAAACCAGAGTTCAATAAGCAAACTATGGAGAGAAGGACTGTGGTTTATTAACCACTCTCATTTTCAGCTGGATCACACACGTGATGCCTTTACCCAGCAAACCAGAATGCTGTCTTATTATTTCTCGTTATTATTTATTTCAAGTATTTGCATCCTGTCCATCTCAACCCCCTGGGGGACGGGACACAGGGCTGCTTCCAGCCAGCACAAATTCAATGTCTACTCATAAAATACAGTAAAATACACATCAAAATCAGTAATTATAAATAGTTAAAACATTAAATTAATACAATAAAGTCTATTAAGAAGGGAGCCACACTAGTGGCCGTCGTCCCACCGAGTTCTGTAATTGCCATCTCCATTCAGCTTGTCCATAATCCATTTCCATAGCTATTGTCATCATTGCCCTCGTCAAGTCTGCAAGATTACCCAAAGGCCTGGTCCCACATTTTTAATTTCTTTCTAAAGGAGAGGAGGGATGATGATGACCTAATTTCCCTGGGGAGCAAATTCCACAGGTGGGGGGCCACCACCGAGAAGACCCTGTCACTCATCCCAGCCAAGTGTGTTTGTGACAGGGGCGGGGCCAAGAGCAGGGCCTCTCCAGAAGATCTTAAACTCCTCGGTGGGACATTGTCACAATGCAGGGTCTCTGCCCAGCCCCTTAATCACACACACAGAGACGTTAATCAGCTATTTATTGAATAATAAAAAACAGGTGAAAAGGTAAATTGTCCATAAAAGTATCAAAAAGATCAATCAATTGGTTAAGAGTTCTGAAGTCAATCAAAAGGCAAAAGCTTGGCAAAAATTCCGCAAAAGCAATGCGGATCAAATCAGACTTGGCCCGTGGCAATTCAAACAAGGCAAAGTTCAAGGAATCAAGGCCCAAGAAACTTCTTGGTAAAACACGAGCCTAAATCCTGGCTCCGTGGATCTTCACTCGCTTCACTCCCTTCAAATCAGAAGTGGCCGAGCAACTGAGGATTCGTTCCCACGGATCCTATACTTAATCCCCTTGGTGAGGTCTACGGCGCTCTAGGCTTCTGCGCCAATCTGTGCTACGAGACCCAACGCTCCTTTGGCGCTCTAGGCTTCGGTGGCATTCCCTCCTACTGGACTCGATGCTCCGTCTCCTATCAAAGCTCCTTCCTTGCCTCCCAGAACCTGGGTCGCTATCTTCGTGAGAGCCGGACTCCCTTTCGGCTTCCATGGGCTCATCCCCCGCTATCTCCCTGACCCTTTATTGTGAACCGAAACCACCTGGTTTCTCATACTGATTATCTGAATCAGGAGAATCAGTGTCGGCCTGACCTTCCCAGCCCTCATATCCATCTGGCCAGCCATCATCCCATTCCAAACTGTCTGTAGGAGATGAAGGCCCAGCTGCCTCATCGGCCCCATCATCAGAATCTATCTCCATTGATTCTAAAGCAAGTGGGACCCCCGGGGCAGCCCCCTGCCCCCCCTGGTACGAATGAGAACTGAGTTGCTACAGACATAGAAGGAGATACATTCAGACAGGTACACTGGCCCGGAACTGTATAGGGTTTTATAGGTCAAGACCAGCACTTTGAATTGTGCTCGGAACTGGATCTGCAGCCAGTGGAGATGACATAACAGAGGAATAGTATGCTCTCTGTATAACACTCCTGTGAGTTGTCTAGCTGCCGCCCGCTGGACTAGTTGAAGTTTCCAAACAGTCTTCACAGGCAACCCCATGTAGAACGCATTGCAGTAATCTATTCGGGATGTAACAAGAGTGTGGACCACCACGGCCAGATCAGACTTCCCAAGGTTAATGTGGTTACACAATTATTGCCACTATGAAACTAGGAATAAGCAATAATACAACCAGCAAAACAAGAAAGAGGGAGAATAAATCTAGCATGTTCTCTGTTAGGCATTTCTCTCTGGTAGTTATATCTTACAGGTTCAGTACCTAGGCAAGCTCATGATATGGAGCTCCATCCAACATTTCACCAAAGCAATATGTTGAGGCACTTCTCATTCCCTAATCCCATAATTGTCTGTGTATTCCTCCTGCCCCTGCAGCATCCCTTAATTTTCCAGAGGAGATTCATAGCAAAGAGCTGCACAGAACAGAAGAATCTACTCCAGTGATGGATGCAATTTCCTACATTGATGGAAATAACTAGATTCCAGTGATTGCATTGTAGGACCACACTAGAAATATTGTTCTTCTTAAATTTTCAAGGCTCTCTAACTGTGGACCAAAATTGATACTAAATTTGAATAGATGATGGTATATTAATTAATCATGATTTAAAGATTAATTCAATTGAAAACTGCTAGGCAACAATCCTTGAAAAAAAGAGTATAGAACAGTCACTGCACACTAAATTGTGATCTTTTTTAAAAAAAAATGTGTGTAAGATAACAGCAGAACTTCCATGATTGTGGTCACAGAAGCTTTTAATTCCATTTGCCCAGCAGCTCTTCCCAGATGGTTTGACTATTTTGGTTTCCCATGCTCTAGCATCTCTATTTTTGATCTCCTGCCTCAAATCTCTTGTGGTTGAACCACATTTTCCTTCTCTTTTGATTTTTTGGGTTTTGTTTTTTTTGGGGGGAAATGGACAAACTCATTCAGATCAACACATGAACATTGCTCAGGCCAAGGAAAGAGACCTGCTGTAATGACACATCACGACAACAAACACACATGGATAAGAAGATGCGGTTTAGCTAGTCAGGAAGAAGCTTGGGGCTGGAATGTTTAACAGATGGTAGGAATTGAGCCCAACCCCAGATTGAGAAAAGACTCCTCAAACTATACAAGCTGATGTAGGAACACAGAAAGCCAGGCGATTTCCTTGATTGAAATAATCATATGCGCACAATTTCAGCTAAAGTCTGAAATTGGTACTTTTGTATACCTCAGCTTTTAGCATAACTATGCTTGGATGTAGGATTCTGGAAGCTGTAATCCTGGGGGAAAACATTTTTTTTGTTAATAATTTTTATTGTGGTTTTTAGTAATAAGACATTACAGCGAAAGTGGGTGAAAAGATATAAAGTAGATAAAAGTAATTGTGTGTGTGTGTGTGTGTGTGTGTATATATATATACACACACACACACACACACACACACATCCTAGAGACGTGCGCTGGGCAGAGCATGCCTCTAGGATGGAAGACTATCGCCTCCCAAAGATACTACTCTATGGTGAACTCGCTACGGGTCAGCGCAAGAGAGGCACCCCCAAAAAGAGATATAAGGACTCCCTGAAACAACATCTCAGGCTCGGCCAGATTGATCACCAACAATGGTCCGCCCTGGCCTCACATCGGGAGGCATGGAGAAGCACTATCCACAATGCTGCGGCCTCTTTCGAGAAGACACGCCAAATGGGTCTCGAAGAGAAACGACAATGCAGAAAGAACCGCAACTTGGAAACAACATCACCCAAGGAGACTTTCTGCTGTGCTTTCTGCAACCGAACTTGCCTATCTCAGATTGGCCTTTTTAGTCATCAACGCACTTGTAAAAAGCGTGGGATGAGTCCTTCCTAAGAATCTTCATTCGCGAAGTAATGCCGAGAGAGAGAGAGAGAGAGAGAGAGAGAGAGAGAGAGAGAGAGAGAGATGTATAGGGAAATCATGAAAGGAAAAAAAAGGAAAAAATTGCAACAGAGAGAAAAAAGAGAAAGAAAAAATAAAACCATATACATACTGACTTTCTTTGGTCCATTGAGTTATTGAATTTTTTTATAACAGGAAAGAAATAACAAAAAGGAAAAAAATGCTTTTCCTTTCTTAAATTTAATAGCTGGTGTTATTATTGCTGTAAGTATTTTCATGCACCGGATATGTCCATTAGCAGTGTAATCTTTTCACTTCGGATAAAGTCTTCGAAACCAGACCATTCTGTTTTTTTACATGTTTCTTTGAACATTTTTTTGAACTTTAAGTTGGTGAAGGATTGTCAACAATTTAAATTATATTCAATTGGGAGGGGTGGTAGCCATCCAAGTGAATGATAAAAGAGAATGGAAGCTGAAGTCCAACAATATCTGGAAAGTCAACAATTTTTACCCATCCAATAAGGTTGGGGGGGGGGGGAAGTGTTGAGGAAGCAGGGAGGGAGGCAAGCAGGCAGGAAAGAAGGAAAAAGAACCCCTGGATGGCACTGAGTGCGGAGAGACCAAAATTATACCTCCATTGTAGTTCACCATCTCAGTCACTAAGCTATGGTGGGAAAAGCTTTGAATGCATGTCCTAGCAACCTCCATGGGACTTTTGCTTATGCCAGAATGAATGTTGTAGAGATGTACCACAACACGGATTCTTTTCAATAACATTTTATATCTCCTTTTCTATTAGCAGGAGAATGATACAGTCATTCAAATCAATTTGACAGATTATTTTTGAAGAATGTCTGCATTCACATCTCCTTTCAACGGAAACAAAATTAGCATAAAGAAAAACATCTTAGGATGAGATAAGGGGAAGCAATGAGGGAAAATGAGGGGAATGGAAATTGGAGTGGGTAACACATTTTTTACAATATGTGCAATGGAGCATACCTGTGGTCACTGAGAGGCCTTGGATATACATTGTGCTTGTATGGCTGCCAGAAAAGGCTTCATTTTTTTTCTAGAAAAATATATAGACACTGATTTTCCCAATATTTCTAGTCTTACTCGTATTGCAGTGAATTCGTTTTCTGAATGCTGTAGAGTGCTGGACATCTGCCACCATTTACCTTTCCCCAATATTCAGGGTGACAAACCAAGAATGAACAATAGAATTCTACAGGGCAAATGCTCCCCACATCAACTTTGATGAGTTTCTGGCTCAGTTTTTGCAATGCAACATTGCATTCCATATTATACTGCAATTTGGGGAGGGGGCCAAAAGGACAGAAATTGCCTTTTCATTTGTATACCTTTGTATACCTCATGCACCATAGGTGCATGAGTTTACTTTCCTTGGTTATTTGAATATATATATATATATATATATATATATATATATACTGTATATATATGAGAAAGGTATTCTTCTTGGCTTTTCTTCACGAATGAAGATTCAAGAAGGACTCATCCCACGCTTTCTACAAGTGCATTGATGATTCGGAGGTTGGATGTGTCCTTTGAGCCTGTGCAATGGATTTTTCTGGTGGAGTGCAGTGTGCACAGAACTGGCCTCACCCTTTAAACCAAACGTTCATCTGCAAGCTGGGATGGTGGCAGCGAGGTCCTCAGGTCGTAGGTTTGGTTCGAGTTTCCTTCTCTTAGATGGTTGACCTTACAGGGTTAAACGAGTACCATCTGCCCGGGTTTGAAATCAGGGTTTTCCTTCTCCTAGGATGGTTGCCAAAAGGCTAGAGAGCCCATACTGCCCTTTGACGCTCTTTGTCAGGCCCTTCGGTTGTGACCTGTCTGGCATGGGAGGCCCTACAGTGGCTATTATGCCACCGCCAGCATAGCTCACAACTTCATTAGAGTACACAAGCCTCTCCCCACAACAAGGGGGTGCCAACGGAGAGGGGTATTCACACTATAACAATATACTGTATAAATGGGGTTGCACACAGGAATATGAGAAGCTCCTTATATGGAGTCAATTAATTGGCCCGTCTGGTCCGGTAATATCAATATCATTCCACAGGGCTTCAGGCAGGAAACAATGAAGATCCTTCATATTCTCTGGTGATCTTCCACTCAAGTCCAAGGCAAGTCTAAGCTTCCCTGCTTTTTGAAATTAGACAAGAATCAGTGTCCAGAGTGATATGGCAGCACAATACTGAAGTTGGAATTAAATCCCATTAAGGCCAAATAAACATACATGCATATCTTGGCTCCCTACGTTTCTTGGGTGTGTGTGTGTGTGTGTAGATGATGGTGAAAAAAATGGAAAGTCCAAGAAAGAGCATGGAGAAGGGTCTGGCGGGGACATAGTCTTTAGCACTTTTCTGACTGAGTAGCTTAAATCATAAGCTTGCAAGAGGAATGCATTTAAATTAATCAAACAAAATGCTGACTTTAATCCTCAAGGATAATTTCAATGGTTTTTGTGAGCCTGGAATCCCCAGAGGACAAGTTAAAGCAAACATGTCATTGATATCATATGCCATAAATAAACATGACACTGAGAAACCTTTGTCACCTTTTTACATTGTGGTATTCACAAATATCGGCCCATCCTCCATGTGTTTGTTGTATAGATCCCTCCCGTTCCATCATGAAACAGTGAACAGGGCTGCCAAAACTGTTTAGAGATATTTACAATAGGCCTCAGAAGCCCACAATGTTAGTCTATAGCAATGTCAGCACAAAAGTGATATTCAAGCCAAAAAGACTGGCCAAAGACAAATCTGTTCCAATTCCACAAAGGACCACAGAAAGTGCTATTTACACAATATGCACCATGCCAATGAGTACACTTGAAGATATCGCATCCAGGAATTCTTCTGTGGGCAAAGAAGATCCAGCAGCAAGCCACAAAGGGTAGCATAATCACGTCATCAGCTAACACAAATATATGGGTGGACACATCAAACACTGGTCTTCTTGCCACCATTTTCCATAAACTAAATTCAATATGTAAAAGAATTTTTCTTCTTGTCACTGATTATATTTGAAGGATTCCAGAAAATTCACCATGTACTTCTTGCATATAATGATAACAGCTACACTTTCAAATTGCATCAAGACCAAAAAATTGGCATATATCATAAACAGTGGATTAATCTATCATTATAAAGGCAAAGGGTAAGCAGGAAAATGTTTCAGAGGATTTTTTCAAAAATATATCGCACTGACGGCAGAATGAGTTTTTGATTTCCTTTCTTTTGAAAAGCACAAGAATAAGAAGAAATGTATCACATGAACCACAAAAGGTGACATATTATCATCATACCGTTCATATAGAATATGTGTGTGTGTGTGTGTGTGCGTGTCTTATAATTGGTCTTTTGTTTTTTCCTTCTTTCCTTTTGTCCTTGTATTATTGTCTTTAATTCAATGTATACGGAAACTGAGATGGCAATACAAATTGTGAAAGGCCGTGGGAGATATGGTGATGGAGCAGGTCATATGTCCTTATAGAGCTCTGGTTCTCAACCTGTAGGTCCCCAGATGTTTTGGCCTTCAAGTCCCAGAAATCCAAAAAGCTGGAAAACTGGCTGGGATTTCTGGGAGTTTTAGGCCAAAACATCTGGACCCACAGGTTGAGAACCGCCGGTCTAGAGGAAAGAGAAAAGGTGTTTAACACCTATCTCAGCTTCCAATCATGCTACCAGCCTGAGAAACTTGGAGAGTGAGCCAAGCAACCTACCAAACTTCACCTTGCTCTTAAATATGCCAGGACAATTAAGAACAAGACACATATCAATCATCTCCTCAAAGATGAAGGATCTGACCTGGCATGCTGAAACCTGGATGGGGATGATAATGGGCCAACCTGGGCTCAGGCCTTCCCAACCGGGTAATGTCAGTGAGCAGATGAGGGAAAGTGACCGGGAAAGTGGAGTGGCTGTGGTCTATAAATACCATCTTATCTTGACCAGATTAACTATTAGGAAATTAAATCACATTGAGTGTGTACTTGAGTCTGAAAACCAGGAACAGACTGGGGTTCTTTCCACCCCATCTCCTACCACAGTGCTTTTCAACCTTTTTTGAGCCGCAGCACATTTTTTACATTTACAAAATCCTGGGGCACACTACCAACCAAAATGACACAAAATGTCATTTGGGAGTTGTAGTTGCTGGGAGTTATAGTTCACCTGCAATCAAAGAGCATTCTGAACTCCACCAATGATGGAATGGAATCAAACTTCCCACATAGAACTCCCATAACCAAGAGAAAATACCATAAGAGTTTGGTGGGCATTGACCTTGAGTTTTGGGGTTGTAGTTCACCTATATCCAGAGAGCACTGTGGACTCAAACAATGTTGGATCAGGACCAAATTTGGCATGAATACTCAATATGCCCAAATGTGAACACAGATGGAGTTTGGGGAAAATAGACCTTGACATTTGGGAGTTGTAGTTGCTGGGATTTATAGTTCACCTACAATCAAAGAGCATCCTGAACTCTTGCAACAATGGAATTGAACCAAACTTGGGACATTGAACTCTCATTACCAACAGAAAGTACTGAAACTGTTTGCTTGGGAATTGACCTTGAGTTTGGAAGTTGTAGTTCACCTACACCCAGAGAGCACTGTGGACTCAAACAATGTTGTTATGTTGTTGTTTGTTTTCTATCCAGAATGTTGGAAGGAGGCTCACCACTTTAAGGTCCCTAAACCAGGCATAGGAAAACTTCGGCCCTCTGGGTGTTTTGGACTTCAACTCCCACCATTCCTAACAACCTGAGACCCTTTCCTGCTTAAGTGGCTGAGGGGGGGGAGGAAAAGGGCCTGAGGCTGCTAGGAATGGTGGGAGTCCAAAACACCTGGAAGTTCCCTGTTTGCCCATGCCAGCTTTCAACAGAGACCTCTTCCTCCCCCTTCCCCTTTGCGCCCTTTCTTCCCCCTCCTGCCGAACACTTACTTTTTCTTGCTGCTTCTGCTGTCATTTTGATCCAAGAGGGCAGCGTGAGTGTGTTCAGGAGGGGAGGGAGGTAGACGTGGGGCGAGTCTGCGCAGTAGTGTGAGCAAAGCAAGCAGAGTGAACAGAGCGAGGCTGGGAAGAAGGGAGCCCGAGTGGAGAAGAAAAAGTATTTGGCAGGAGGGGGAAGAAAGGATATCGGAGGTTCCAATTTCCCACAGCACACCTGATGATCGCTCATGGCACACTGGTTGGGAAACACTGTCCTAACAGACTCCCTAGCTGAGCTCATGGAACTGGTCTCAGAGGTGTTGTTGGAGTCACCCAGACGTTTGCCAGTTTGTCAGGTGCAGCTAGGAGAGTCATGGTATCCATGACAAACATGGGCCTATCCCAATTGGCTTCTGTACCGCCGCGCTTAGCAGGTCATCCTCTTGATGTTATTTTCAGCTCAGAGCATACTGACCTGTCGGTGGAGGTGATCAATACCTCCTACTTGTCATGTTTTAGCTTCCTATCAGTACAGTGGCTGGTTACATTGCTGTCTCCTGATGTGTGTGGTTTTCATCACTTCTCTCTAAAGGTGAACTAAGCAGGGGTAGTATTGATGCATCTACAGCACTGATAAAAGAAAAATAAAGCCATATACTTTTCATATTGAAAATTCATCCTGCTGAAATATTTAGGAGCACATTCTCTAAAACAACTGAAAATTTTTGTAAACAACCACAATCATTCTAGTAAAACTGCCAGTGAAGAAAACTGATGTGGTCGCTGCAAAACAATACAGAGACAAACAACAGCTTGATTCATCTCTCTCTTCTTTATTACCACTTTAAAAATATTGTGCACATTAAATAACCTGAATCATAAGGTTATGATCATACAACATCTTGAACCACAACTGAGTTTCCTTGAAGGCATCTGGACACAGAAGTAGAATCCCCCCCAAGACCAAGGAGAACAAGAACATGCTGCAATACAAAAAAGGTCTAAGAATGGTTTTTTATATTTGTCTATAAAACAAAAGATAGAACTCTACTCAAGCACTGTAACATTAGCAGCCTGTTTAGTCCTGCTTAAGAAGGGGCAGAGATGAATAAACACAAATTGCATGCTTTCAATTTTTGCAAACTTGACAAAGCAGCATGAGATTCCAAACCAATTCATTAGTTATTTTCAGCTGGCATTTCAACATGTGAGAGGAAGGCCTGTCTCCTGGTTTTTTGGGTTTTTGTGCCATAATGTGGATGTAGGATGCTAACGACCTCATCATATGGGCTAATTTGCCTGTCGTATGCCAGTTCCTTTCCCTTTTGCTATAAGCCCATTACATGGCATACATCCACTTCTGGTGGGGGTTCGTAGCAAAAGGGAAGAGGAACTGGAATATGCTGCCACCATGGCAACACAGGAGGCTTCCCATGTTGCATTTGCAACAATGGAAGGAAGCTGGGTGGAGGATGATTCCCCCCTGTGGGATGGGGCCAAAGGTAGGGACCATGGGTGGTGCAATGGTTAAACCCTTGTGCTATTGAACTGCTAACCTGAAGATTGGCAGTTTTTATCTGCAGAACAGGATGAGCTCCCGCTGTTAGCCCTAGCTCCTGCCAACCTAGCTGTTCAAAAATATACAAAAGTGAGTATTTAGTATTTATTTATTTGCCATATTTATATCCTGCCCTTCTCACCCCAAATGGGACTCTCCAAGTATATCAATAGGTACCACTTCAGTGGGAAAAGGCAAAAAGACACTCCATGCAGTCATGCCGCCCACATGACCAGGAGGTGTCTACGGACAATGCAGTCTCCTCAACTTGGAAATGGAGAGCCAGAGATGTGTACTGCCTCCAGAGCCAGAAATGAAAAGAGAAGCTTTTGCCTTTGTTTATGTATTTGTGTCTCATTGTATTTCATTTGCATTATTCAGAATGTGCATATTGCGATTCTAAATAGTGTTGTTGTTGTTGTTGCTGTTAACTCAACTACTTGAAATCTCATAGCTAGGAAACATGTTATTTAATAGGCATGGTTTCGAACCCAAAAATCGTGATGCTAAAATCAAATGGGGGGGATTTTTATTAGTAAAAGAAAGACTTACAAAAAATTTTCCAAAAAGTTCTAAAATGTAACTTAATTACTAACGGAATTCGTTAGTAGTTCGTATGCCAGCGCATGCGCATTCCAGATGGTTTTGGCCTACAACTCCCAGAAATCCTAACAGCTGGTAAATTGGTTGGGATTTCTGGGAGTTGTAGGCCAAAAAACTGAATAAATCACACTGAATTCTAGGTGGGACTCTCCAAATAGGAAGGAGGGAGGGAAGGAGGGAGGGAGGGGGTATTCTATTCTTGGAAGCAGCAAAAAAGGAGGAGGAGCCCCCCTCCCTCCCTCGCTGCCTCTCTCTCACCCCGATCCTGAAGGAGCGAGGGCCCAAGTTTGCCCAGGCTGAGAGGAAAAGGAAGAGGCCTGAGGCTGTGAGGAATGGTGGGAGTTGAAGTCCAAAACACCTGGAGGGCTGAAGTTGGCCCCTCATGAAGCCTCTTCAATCTAAAGCATCAAAGAGTATTGGGGTGAGAAACCAACTTAATGTATAATAGAATGAATGCTACTGTAAGTGTCCTAATATTATAAGTAATCCAACTGGTCATATACCTACATTCCATGCACATGCAATAATACAGCAGTAATAACAATGGGTATAAAGAGGTAAAATTCAAACCGAAGTATTCTGACTGTGGTCCCTCCTCAGGGTGCAAACTGCAAAGGCTCTTCTCTCTGAGCCCGGGAAAAGGCAAAAACCCGGGCACAGCATTTGCTTGGGAGCACACACATACATATTCTGGGGGATTTGCTGCAGAATCTTCTCTATGAGCCCGGGATTCTGCAGCAAATCCCCCCCCCCCCCCAAGAATATGTATGTGTGTGCACCCAGGCAGCAAACGCTGTGCCCGGGGTTTTGCCTTTTCCCGGGCTCAGAGAGAAGAGCCTTTTGCAGTTTGCACCGCTTGAGGAGGGACCAGTCAGAATACTTTTTGAATTTTACCTCTTCTTATACCCATTGTTATTACTGCTGTATTATTGCATGTGCATGGAATGTAGGTATATGACCAGTTGGATTACTTATATTATTAGGGCACTTACAGTAGCATTCATTCTATTATACATTAAGTTGGTTTCTCACCCCAATACTCTTTGATGCTTTAGATCCTGGCAGGCAGGAGAGGCAGGGAAGCCTAGAAAAAATGTAAACAGAGAGGTTTACTCAGAAGTAAATCCACAAAGGAGGGCACTTCATCCAAAGTGCCCTCCTTTGCAGATTTACTTCTGAGTAATCCTCTCTGTTTACATTTTTTCCAGGCTTCCAGCCGAAAGAAGGAGCGAGTTTAGGGCTTGCCTTGCCATAATACTTATTGGCAAGGGTGGCGGGAGGGTGGTGAGAGAGAAGGAGGGTGCCCCCCCCCCTTACGACCTAATAACGACACTTAAGAAAATCCTGGCCCCCGAAGTTCTATAAAGAAAGTCCACTTCCTGGTTGGCGTTCCAGGTGAGGAAATACTCAAAAGTAGCATTTCTTACGAATTTCTTACGAATCATTTCATTTTCATAACTTTTTTCTCATGCCTATTATTTAAATTTTGAACTCACTTGAATGAGATTGACAAATGCCTTTTAGAATTTGCTTCATTTTTAACCATTAAACATTTTGAACTGTAATACTTTGGTAGTTTCTTTTTCAGCAATGTCCAACTCTTAGGTGCATTCCTCACTTTCTCAAAATCGTTTAATTAATGACACTACAGGAATGGTAATGTTTTGAGGAAAGAGGGAGGAAGACTTGTTTTGTCTTGTATGAATGAATGAATTATTTATTGTACTAGCCATAGGCCATGACATCACATAATATACAACCTTTAAAAGTACAATACAATAAGTACGATAAACACGTTCCAATATAAATATTAAAACAATAAGCTCTTGCCAATATAAATATTAAAACTTATTCCATATGCTGGCTCTTTAAAATTATACTAGCAGTGACATGATAACAACAACAAATGTCTTATCTGTATCATCCCAAACTATCTCCATTTCCATTTCTAACCTCTGTGATGGACTTTACTAATTTAGCTTGGATTTTTTTGGACTGCGACTGCAAATGTGGCAACCTTTAATGTTATATTTTGGAATGATCTACTAACAGGTCACAGATGACTACTGACTGTTGCCATGCTGCCCTTTCTTCCAAAAGGGCTCTCAGAAGATTGTTTCGAGGGTCATTATACAAAGGGCAATGTAACAGTAGTGTATTAGATCCTCTCTTTCCCTGGACCCACAAATACAAAGTTGTTGGGCATGAGGTATCCCTTTATACAGTATCTTCCCTCTAGCCAGCCTGATGTCATTGTTTGGAAGCGCAGGGATGTAAATGCTTTTCTAAGGGCTACAGATGTTAAGTCTTGAAGATATTGTTGACAATATTGGTCATTCTTAAATAGAAGATACCAAGTGGTGAACCCCTGCTGTTTACTAGTCTGCAAGTTGTCAATTGTATCCATCTCAAAGATTTTTACTCTAATCGCCTTCTTGTTCAACTGTATTAGGATTGTTGTTGACCCATCAAAATACTGGTGGGGCAAAGCTAATCGGTGTTAAACACAACCTCCCCGCTTATATTACTCCATCAGGCATTGCTTTGTTATACTCTCATCCTCCATTTCCAGAAGTTTATTCACCTATGAAATGTTAAACTTATGGATCCTGGCCTTAAGTGAGGGAAAAGCCAATTCATCATTAACAAGGCAGATGGTATCCCTCTTACAAACTTGTTCTGACTACATTCAATCTGCTTTGTATTACCCTGTCCCCATATTTCCGCTCCATATAACAACTGTGGTAAAATTTTACCAGCAAAAACCTTATGGGACATACCTTTGTCTTCCCAAAGGCTTGTCAGACCCCAGCCTGATTCCTTAGTCAAACCAGACCAAAGCCATGTTGTTTCAGAGATTCCAGCTAGGCCAGAAAGCAAGCCTCTGCAGAGGCCTATAGTTCAATCCACGTTCAAGGACAGGCAAAGTTCAGCTTCATCCCGGGCCGATAAGAAGCACTGGGAAAGTGGAGTCGGGTTAACTCCCTTCCTTCCAGGTGCAGGCGTTAATGAGTTGACATACCATTCTGATGCGGGAGGCTTGAGAAAGCCCAGCTGGGGATCAGTTAATGAGAACCAGTTACGACGCACTTTGCATCGTAAGGATCAAAGCCTGTGAGACCTATTTAAGTTAGGTCTGAGAGATGTGTGGCATCTCTCGCCAATGTTTAGTTTCAAGCCAAGTCTTCACGGAACCTTGCCTGGGCCATTGGGCCTTCCAGCCTTTGGACTCTGTTTGCCAAGTCTTTGTGCCAAGAACTTATCCCTGGATTTAGCCCATTGGGGCATTAAGACTCTTTTACCTTTTGATCCTGTTTCCTTTTTGGACTATTGCTTTGCAATACCCTGGTGCTTGGGAGCATAAATGGACTATATTTCTATCTACTTTACTCTATTCATTTATTCTAAATAAAGCATTTAATCACAGCTGGTCTCAAGTGGTTTACTGAGGGATCCATCAGGTCTACAGTACAACAAGGCTAGAATTGATTTTACTGATCTCCAGCCAGATAGTTTGGCTGTCTCTATATGACTCTTCCAGTTACCGTTATATGAGAAGCATATGCCTAGGTATTTAATGCTGTGACACTGTTCTATTGGGTGGCCATCCAGTTGCCATTTATGTATCTGCTTCCTCTTGAACAATACCATCACTTTAGTTTTAGAATGATTACTGTCCCGCTAGGTCATTACGTTCTCAGGTGGGTCAACTATTGGAGGTGCCCGGCGTCAAAATGTATCATCTGACGACCACAAGGCAGAAGGCTTTTCAATAATTGCCCCGATATTGTGGAACGCACTGCCTTCCGGAGTCCGTGTTCTTACGGACTTAGTTGTATTCCGGAAGGCGTGCAAAACCCTCCTGTTCTGGCAGGCCTTTGAGTGTTAATGATAAGATCGGTAGGCACCTGCCTTCTGTGCTCTGCATACCATATTGTTGTATTATGGTATTTTATTGCGTTGAGTGTTTTAGTGTGCTAATGTTTTTTATGGTGTTTTAACATGTTTTAGTCTGAATTCTGTGTAAGTCGCCCCGAGCCACCCGGGCGTGGTGACTCACAAGTTTGAATAATAAATAAATAAATAAATTCTCAACTTCTCTTGATCACAAATTCTATCTAGTGTTCTCAAGAGTCTCCTAAGTCCTATTTATGTAATTGACAAGAGGACCATATCATCAGCATATAATAAGATTTAAAATCTCCTATTACCTCCTGATGGTGGGAAGTGATCAGGGGAGCTCAATTTGGCAACTAGACTGTTCACATAGATATTGAACAGAAAAGGTGCCAGCAAACAACCTTGCCTAACTCCTCTTCTTGTTTCAGTGTTGTCCAAGAGTTTATCTGACAGACCTAACCACACTCCTAGATCTGTCCCCAAATATAGCTGGTGTAATAATGACAACAGTCATCCATCCACATTAATGTATGTTGTCTTATAAGATTTACTTTATTGAGAAGCTGAGCATAGTGGAAGCAAAAGAATAATTCTTTTACAAATGACTCACACCATGAGATCATCTAGCTGAAGGTCAGCAGTTTTTCCACAAGAGGTGGGTAATAGCTGGGGATGGGCAAGCTGGCATTCCCCATACCTGTGGGATGCCACCAACATCAAATTTGCTACACTGAAAACCCCTTCCCCAAGTATTTTCCCCTTTTTCATTTGAAAGGTATACACTGCCCACATGTCTTGTTCTCAAGCCTATATATGCTTCCAGCTGTCTTCTGCGAGTAGAGATCTATTCCATTTATTTGTCAGAAAGAAGAAATCTTTCCTTTTAAAGATAGTTAAGAAAATGCAAACCATTCACCAGAGCCTTTTCAACAGGGGTTCTGCTGTACACCAACAGGTAGACTACCAATATGAATGATTTGCCAGTCTCATTTGAGCACAGTAAAGACTGAACCTATAATCCTCTGCATTAAATGCATCCATTTTGCCATTAAGCAATGATCTGTCCCCCAGACACAACCCACAACAGTACTCTCTACCTCCAATTCAACACTGTTGCTCTCCTATCCTTCATGCACAAGCTCATGCCCCGCAGATGAACAGCCCCTTTTAGGGGAATGGCAATTTTATTTTGTCAAATCACTGGCCATTTATTTATAGTTATCAAGCTACTCAAACTTATAATAATATACAAACTAGTCAAGATGAACATTTTGTAATAGTACAAAATGCTAATTGCTCTTAATATATACACCATTACTGGAAAGCATAACATTGGATTCTGTTCTATACAGTCACAGAAAAGATGACAAGGGCAATGTCTTCGAGTTCATTCATTCTGTCCAAGTACACATCACAAATCTAATCTAGTCTACATTTATTGAAGATCTGATAACCAGGAAACAGAATATTAACTTATATATCTAAAACAATTTCTAGATTATTAGATGTTAACAAATTAATAATATTCTGATATTTTAAGGAAAATAATCCATATTTAATGGCTAAAGAAAAATAAGATGTGACATAGTCTCCAATACTAACACTGTGGCAATGTAGGAAATTCTCTAACCTAAAATAATTATCGTTTGTATATTCTCACATGGTCCATCTACTCTTGAGAGTCTATTTCCGGTCCTCAGTATCAATTTTTCCTGTGTTGAATATGCATGAATTCTTATTGACATGGCTTAAAGGAGATTGGATAATTGAGGAAATGAATGAAACGGAAAGTTAAAAGTAGTCATATATTCCTGGATGGTTTACAGAACACATAAACCACCAAATTAAGACAAGAACATTATTGTTTCTTAAATAACAACCTAAGTTCAATGGGATCTTCTGGACTGCACACCTAAAGACAAAACTATATAATGATACTATCCATACACACAGAATTTCCAAAATGAATTGTAGACCCTTACTGAACAATAGACAGAGCAAGCTACAACATATAGCTACGGCATAGGAACATTATGAAGTACCATAGGAGAGATGTATTTGCTCGCCACAGCCACCAAAGTTTACTGGGAAAAATGTATGTTTCTACTATGATTTAGTAAATTGAGGCCTGATCTTGTATCATAGTACAGTCATTGAGGAAATGTAAACAATATGGTGATAGTTCCTCCCTAAAGTCTTAACCTGCCTATAGTAAAGAAAAAAAGACATTCTGTATCATTCAGGAGAGATAATTCAACACAGCAGATGATGAATTTTGAGCAAGAAAATAACAAATTAACATATGGAAAAAAATCTTGAAGTCATAAGCGATGAGTCAACTGTTCTCTTGAGCCTGCAGGTACAAAGATGATGAAAAACAGAACTGTGAGACATAGGAGTAATTAGGGGGGAAAGTAATGTATTGCCTTATTCATATGAATTTCATAAGGATTACATAGCTTTATGATCCATCGATGGTATATGAATCCATGTCAAAACTCTTTTCGTTTGACAGTATGAAATAAAGTGTGAATGACCTTTTCTCGTGTCAGAAATTGTTTGTTCCTCTTAGCACAAAAAGCTTCCAAAAACATCTTAATTTAGTTGACCTATAACAATCTGATCTGGAAAAACAGCCTGTAGCTAGCAAGTGTTTATGAGTGACCTTGCGTGCATATCTACACCAAGAAAATCTTCACCATTTTAAATTTACCAAGACTTAAAGTCATCTTTGCATGATCATCTTCTACTGTTGCAGCCATCTAAACATATATATGGACCCACACCTATCACATTCAACATAATATTGAGGCAAATTACTGAAAATATGAGAAGAAGCATGCATTAATATAACTGTGTTGTCCCCAAGATGTGAGATTGCCCAGGAAGCAGTCTGTTGATGCATGGACAGATTCTTCTTTTTTGACAAGGGCCTAGTTTTGCTCTTTGCCAGTATATAAATCAAACAGGGATGTTCATCAGTCATTTGTGACTGTGATTGCCTTTAAAGTTAATTTCAGATATTAGTTCTATGTCTATGATTTTTTAAATAAAAAACCTACACCCCAATTTTTTGCCTTTCTAACTAGTTAATGTCATGGGTTGCTTCAAGTAAATGTTCAGATTTAACAACTAACCAACATTTTTTCTTCTCCACGACGTGCATTGATAGATTCTTTTAGGCAACTAAACTGTCTTTTTGGTTTGTTCAGAATTCTAGTTCGTTAATTGTTCTTTGCTCCAGTACTCTGAAAAGGAATAGCAACCTTGTAGTGAATCTAACCTTCTATGGCTACATTCTTTTTGAAACCCTTGTAACTCAAAGGGTTAAAACCGCAAATGTACAGTTCCTACCCAGAGGCACTGTTTTAATTATGGGTTCTATGGCAGACATAAAGGTTGATGAGAAACTATTGAGAATCTGCCATCAATCCATGGGATGGGTATTTGGAGTTTGGTTAAGTTTTTTGTTAGTCCTAAGCAGTTCCAGAACAAATCAAAATGAACCAAACACCACTCCAAGGCGACAAATTCCACAGCTTTCTTCCAGTATAGTTTTGATAAACACTGTTTATGTCATCCATTTTGAGCTATAATTTGCAACAATACAAGCCATAGAATATGGAGGCTCACAACCAAGTAGAAACTTTATAGCTCAGAAAAAACGTAAGAAAATTGATGCTTTTACCCCCACCTTTTATCCATGTGTAAGGGAAGTCTATTCATGAGATCATGGATTGGCTCTATCCTGTGTTTAAAAAGTTTTGTAAACAACTGGCACAACTTGGGAAGTTACTATTAGAAGAACAATTATTGTGTGATTTCTGCTCTGCTAAAACAGCAGGTTCAGGGCTCAGACTACCAAGCTTCCAGAGGACCAGATAAGCCATAGAAGAGCTGAAGGCAGATTAGGAGGCTTGATTTTCAATGGCCAGAGAGGATGTCAGTGGAGATAGACCTCCAAAGAACGGACATACCCCAATTGCAAATACAGAGTATTTATATTTCATTTGACAGCTATTCAAGGAACCCAAGCTAACTCCTGATTGTTTCATAAACAGTCCAGATAGGATCCATGTCCTGACTAACTCGAGACTCTTTCCAACATCATCGCTGGTTGGCTCTTCATGGTGGCAAGTATCTGCCCATTTATTGATCTGTCTCCAATCAGAAAGGAATGTGGTATGCCAATGAGTCCATGATGAGTTTAATGGCTGGGCTCCAGTGGATATAAGGACAATGTACATGGGGCTTTAGATTCCCAGCCTCACAAATGAAAAGATATAATACTGCCCTAGGAGATGGTTCAAATACAAGTAACTGATCTTCAACATGAGATGTGAAGCCAACTCTGTGTTTTTTATGATAGTTATTGTTATGTGTTTATGTATCTTCTTTCTTTTATATCCTCCCTCCCTCCCCTCCCACTTACCCACCCACCCACCCCTACCTACCGACTTTTCCTTTTTGGGCTACGTGTGCCCATTGATACTGTAGCGTTTCTATATGTTGACTTTTGTATGTTGAATCTTTCAATAAAGTCTTTTAAAAATTAAAAAAAAAAAAAGAAAAGTATATCTCTCCTTAGACCTGTATCTTTTATGATTTAAGATGGCTTTCCTTTGGCTCCTGCTGGCTTTTTTTAATGAGAGCGGTTATGTGTATACCTGCTGTCACCCAGTGCCTTCATGAATGAATAGGAGCCATTGAGGCCCATTTTTCACTGCCATATAATCCAGATTATACATTATCTGCTTTGAACTGGATTATATAAGTCTACACTGCCACATAATTCAGTTCAAAGCAGATAATATGGATTTTATATGGCAGTGTAGAAGGGGCCCTATAACTGTCACCCCCTTTAGAAAACAGGCAAGCATTAGAGAGTAATCTTGAGAAATGTTTATCATTATCATCTGGTTTTTTTAATAAAAAAAACCTGTCATTTAAAAGGTAAACCATAGAAATTAAATTTAATGTTCGAACAGATGAAACAGAAATGTAGATCACGAGACCTTCATATGTAGCTGGATTGCAAATCCACCATCCCATACCAGTGGATAGTATTATTCCCTATAGATTGGGAATTGGGGTTGTGCGTGGAACTGTTTTCCTTCATTTCATCCATTCTTTCATTACTTTCATTACCTTCAGGAGCATGTAACGGGAAGGCTCCTCCCAGTACAAAAAATCAGCTCAACACAAAAACAAGTGGGAGCCAATCCTGGCTCCTCAGCTGCTTCTTCGTGAGCACGTTGTGTTCCATACCTTCGGCTCAGTGTCTCTCCTCTAGAATAAAACAGCTTAAATGCCTAAAATGATGGGGAGGGAAGCCTGGGGAGCGCCCCCCCCCCCCCATTATGAGCCAATAGAAAATTGAACTTTTGGCATCCAGAGAAAAAAACAGATATATGTTCTCCTGATTCAGGAGGCTTCCAAAAATGGGTAAGGGCCCCCACTGAAAGCTGGGACACAAAATGGGTCAAGGTTTACCCTGAATGCACAACCCTATTGGGAATTAAAATACATATAAATATAATCATCAATTGAGAACACATAATCAGTTAAAATGATATAATATCAGGTTTAAAGCATATACATATATACATATAAATAATTTAATTCATAATTTTAAAACTCATACAAATCTGGAAAGGCCTGCCAGCAAATATTTGTTTTTAATACTGTTTAAAATGCAGGGGTACCCCCACTTTTTCATCATGCGAGCTACTTATAATAAAACCAAGTCAGAAAGATCTACCTCCCGCGCGCGCACCTCCCGCCCGCACGCCTCCCACGCTGCGCACTGTCCACGTTTGCTTCTGGACAAGAGAGAAGCAGGGCAGAGCAGGGGGAGGGGTTTGGCGCGGCCTGGCTTCACCCCCCTCTGGCTTCAGCTCTAGCAGCAGTTGCTCCAGCCTTTAGGAGGGCAGGGCCAAGCCAGTGGTGGCATAGCTAGCACAGGGCTGGCTTGGTCCTGCACTCCTCAAGGCTGGAGCAGCTGCTGGGAGTGCCAAAGCAAGGGGAGGGGAGGGCTTGGCGCGGCCTGGCTCCACCCCCCCCCCTCTGAGAAGCGCCCCATCCAGCTGCGATCGACCTCCTTTGGTCCCGCAATCGACTGGTCGATCACAATCGACTTCCTGGGCAGCCCTGGTGTAGTAGAAAGTGATCCAGGTAGTAGGTTATAATGCATTACTTTCTAGCTTTACACAGTTCTCAAGGCTAACCAAGTCATTCTGGCAACAAAGGAAGAAAATCCCAAAGCACCTTTCCACAATGTCTTAACAATAAAAATACAGCTGTGACATATTGATTACTGGAAATATGCTGCTTCCCCACAATACCTAAAATCTGCTGCCTGGGATGGCTGTTTCACTAAATCTAATAGTAGTGTTGGCCACAGATATGACTTAGAATATGGGAGATGAAAATGTTCCCAGTAGGATATTTCAGGAGGGCTACTTTTAGTATGAATGCTACATATTTGTCTTTAGCTATTACTTCGGCCATTAAATAAAGAATGCTGGATGGCCTTCTTATGCCACTTTCACACGTATACAATGATGACAATTTAATATCTAACTGAACTGTCATGAATTGCCATCCTATGGAATTCTAACATTTGGAATTCAGGGAAGAGTATTTAGAGTTCTCTACCAGAGAGCTCTTCTAACACCTCACCAAATTACAAATTCCAGAATTTGGTACTATGTAGTATGTACAACTGGCACTTAAAGTAACATTCTCAGTGCTATAATTGTGTAGTGTGAAAATTAAACAGACAGGTGTGGGGAACCTGTGATCCTCCAAACATTTTGCACTTTCACAGTCTTTCCCACTGGCCATGTTAGCTACTGCTTCTATGAGTTAGTCCCCACCTCTGAATTATAGTAATGAGACAATAGCACTTCTTGAGGAGGTAAAAAGAAGGTCTCTGACAAATATCTCAACATCCAAACGCCTCCATTCACATGAACATTTCTTAATATTGGCCCTTAAATGTGAGAGCAGTAAGTGCATGAGAAATAAATGTTTTAAATATCACAACCCAGGCTTACAAAGTCCTGTGCCAGCATAGCTCCAATAAAATCTGTATGGGATATTTTGCTTCATAGAAATATATGCAGAGTCAGGGTGGAAGGTTTTGCTGAGATAAGCAATAGTACAACATTTTCCTGACAACCACTTGCTTTGACAGAAGTACAAATACCAAAAATATTTGCAGCCACAGTCATTCCAGGAATTTCGAGAAGTTAGCATTACACAGACTATTAACTTTTTTGGCATCTATAGACATACTTTACATTGTCATCTTTCTTTAACTCCGAAACAACTTAAACAACTATCTCCAGGATTGTTGCCAAGATGTCAACACTGAATAACCACCTCTGTTTTTACCCCCTCTTTCAGGGATGAATGGTTTTGGGGATTTTTTCCTTTCAAAACTGGCTAGAAGCCATGAAAGAGATGAAAAAATCTGAGAATTTAGCGAGAAGCAATCCCTCCAAAAGAGAACATTCCTCACTACAGACAATAGGCAGGTAGACCAGCAGATAGATTCTGTTTCTACTTTGTCATAGAATTCGTGCTACTAGTTAGCCAAGTGATTGATATCAACCAATTGATCACAGATGCTTTGTTGTTGTTTATCCTTTCAGTCACTCCTGACTCTTTTGGACCAGCCCACGCCAGAGCTCCCTGTCAGCCATGGCCAATCCCAGCTCCTTCAGAGTCAAGCCAGTCACTTCAACGATGCCATCCATCTTGTCCTTGGTTGACCCCTCCCCCTTTTTCCTTCTGTTTTCCCCAGCATCATTATCTTCTCCGAGCTTTCCTGTCTTCTCATTATGTGGCCAAGTACTTCATCTTTGTTGCTAATATCCTTCCCTCCAGTGAGCAGTCGGACTTTATTTCCTGGAGTATGTACTGGTTGGATCTTCTTGCAGTCCACGGCACTCTCAGAATCTTCTTCCAACACCACAGTTCAAAAGTGTCTATTTTTCTTCATTCAGCCTTCCTTATGGTCCAGCTCTCACATCCATAGGTTACTATGAGGAATACCATTGCTTTAACTATGCAGATCTTCATTGCCACTGTGATGCTTCTACTTTTCACTATTTTATTGAGATTGCTCATTGCTCTCCACCCAAGAAGTAAACATCTTCTGATTTCCTGGCTGCAGTTTCCATCTGCCGTAATCTTCGCATCTAGAAATACAAAGTCCATCACTGCCTCCATGTTTTCTCCCTTTATTTGCCAGTTATCAATCAGACAAATGCTTAGATATAGGCTAAACACTTGTCCATTGCTTGTTTTGACAGATAGCTCAAAGGATATATCGGAGCAGAAAATATTACATTAAAAATAATTAAATGCCATTGTCTTTGTCAGGTCTCCTAAGTAGTTTACTCCCACCATTTTGTAAAATTAATGTTTCGAATTCCATTTTTATAAAATAACAGCTACTTTCCCTTTTTAAGAAAAGCATCCAAATTCTCAAAATCATTGGACTGCAGTCTAAAACACACCTACATCAAAAATAGATACACCATTTTGGTTTTGTCTATCTCTCTCTATAGAGATACATATCCATCTCCAGAGGTTGATTTAATGGTGTGCCCTGACTGCCCTTGCTTCTTGCAGTAATAATGAAAAGCAACACGTTGATTTGAAAATCTTGAGCCGGGTGGGAGGGGGGTGTCCCCCGCAAGTGCTGTTTTTCTACTAGAGCTGTGCTTTGGATTCAAAGGAACCGGTTTCTCAAAGACTAAACTTCTCTTTCTACAAGAAAAAAATCATAAAGGATTTTAAATATTTTTTCTTTAAAAAGATACCTTGCTATTTTTTAAAAATTAAGGAAATACCTGGTCTTGTTGTCACCTCCCTATACTACTGATTAAGAACTAGTCAAATGAGACATGAGCCAAGACTAAGCAAGCTAAATCAGAGCTGAATTCTGGGAATTATCTAAAACTACTCTCACCTTGATTTACATTCATGCTAGCATTGTTTCTATGCCCTTGGGCTGACTGCAATTTGGATTTGGTATAACTTAGATGCTCTTTCTGATGCCAAACTTTAACTAGCAGAGCAGATTTGCCACCAAACTCTACTTGTTATTGAGCCACCATACTCCCCTCTGAAATAAATCTGGACCTGTAATAGGCATCATATGATTTATATGATTTTCACCAAAGTTCCGCTATTGCCAAGTGGCTCAAAGCCTCAGAAGGACCCAGCAGCAGCTGTATCCTATGCTTTATTAAACAAAACTCTTTAGTAAAAGTACTAAATTAGATTTCTGTGTATGTTGTGGAATGAAAAAAGGGTATAAATAAAATAATAAACATAATAAACATAATAATAATTTAAATCAAATGTATTTGTGAATGCACCCATTCACCCAGTCCCCTCTATTAAAATTAACTCCTGGGAACAGAGATCGCTGAGCTATTAAGAAATATCCCTCCAGTGATCTCTCAAGTCTAGAAATGAAATCCCTTTGTGTGTTAATGAAAGGCAGATAATTCCTTTATCAAGAGGGCTGTGCTTACACTATTTACATGACCAGATTTGTCCAGAGGCTTATGACACGCACGGGAGACAAGGCTAAGCAAATGATTAAGTCAGTTTTTTGAATGGATATCAAATATCCGATAATGCCAGATACCCGAGCCTCTGGATATCTGGCATTATCACCTTTTGTCTTCTGTGCCCCCGGTGTTTGTCTTCTTCGAAACTGGACATGAAATCAATCATGAACACATTTGCATACTTATGTCATCAACTTTGTCAACTTCACGTCCTTCACAGGGCATCCCTGCAAGGGACTAGACCTTTAAACTCTCCAATAATCAGCTGTTCTTCTTCACACCATAGAGAACTGCTCCTTTGTGATGAAAGGGAAACCTTGTCCAATCCCTGTGTGGATTCATAGCCTGTGTCATGTGATGAGTTTTGAGGGACTCTGTTTTGGCAACATGGAGAAATGGGGAGAGAACACAAAGTAGACTGTGTCTGATAAGGTCCTATGTCTACATTATGCTCCATGGTAAAGGTAAAGGTTTTCCCCTGGCATTAAGTCCAGTCGTGTCTGACTCTGGGGTGTGGTGCTCATCTCCATTTCTTAGCCAAAGAGCTGACATTGTCCATAGACACCTCCAAGGTCATGTGGCCGGCATGACTGCATGGAGCTCAAATACCTGAAATAACCATGATGGTGGTCACATACATCAGGCTGATGCCATGTCCATGATCAGATAGTCCAGCTGGGCCAGGATTGCATCAGTCCCTCTGTCCTGTCCTCTTCTACTTGTCTTGCCAGAGTCACTAATCACTGGACATGGAGCACTTTACAAGAGCTTGGCCATTGTGGTAGCATCTGCAGAGATCATAGCCAAAAGTGGAAAGGGATAACGTGACCAGGACACACCAGACGCAACCACAACACTCAGGTTCTTACAGAGAGTTCTGATATAAGGACAATCCCTCCCCTTGCCTGCACTGATCAGTACAGAGGAACAGTGATGGTGATGAGGTCTATATGTAGACAAGATGGAATCTGGATGGAATCTAATACAGCTCTGCATGCAGTTATGAAGCTTATCCAGCTGTGCACACTGTTATGAACCATCAGGACACTTCGGGATTTCTTGAAAACCATGAAATATCATCAAACTTTGGTTATGGTAGAGCAAAGTTGAGTTAAGGGCAAAGGGGTCCAGATTCTTGCTCAAAGTCATGTGTTGAGAAGACTGTCATCCTTAGAGTGAGCATCCTTAGAGTGAAAACCATGAAAACCATGAAATATCATCAAACTTTGGTTATGGTAGAGCAAAGTTGAGTTAAGGGCAAAGGGGTCCAGATTCTTGCTCAAAGTCATGTGTTGAGAAGACTGTCATCCTTAGAGTGAACACTCTTTTTAAAATCATGTAGACATAGCCCAGATTTTGATCGATTTTGATCGAATCTCTGTTAGTCAATTTGTTTCCAGTCCTATGAATTCAAAGATAACATTAGGCATTGTACCAAATCACAATGGTTGTGGCATTAGTCTTTGTGTATTTTAGCTGAATCTTTGTTAATTTAATGGAGCAGCACACATTCCTGGTCTTGAAATGGGGAAATCCAGTGACTGCAGTGGCCAATCCAGTAACATATTTCAGCTGCTTGTGAGGACTTCAGGACACAAGAATACTCGTTCTGAGCTTGGAAGAATGAAATGTTTGGACTACAACTCTCAGAATCCCCCAAAGACAGGTCCATGTAATACCGTCATTCCCAAAGTGGGTGGTAGTGCCCCCTAGGGGGCTGTGGAGCAATTCTGGGGATGGTGAAGGCCACCTTGGTGGGCCCCGCCCTCTCCAAAATGGTTGCCAACCCCTGTTGCTTTTTGCACCGCTTTTGCCATTTCACTGGCCCCACAGCTAGCAGGGAAGGGGAGGGGAGGTGGCGGGCCCTCCATTTTCTCCCCGCTGCCTTTTTTGCATCCTGTGATCAGTGAAGAGGGAGGGGGTGGAAGGAAGCCCTTCATTCTCTCTCCCCCTCCCTCCCCACTGACCACAGGGTGCAAAAAAGCCAGTGGAGAGAGAATGGAGGACCCGCCGCCTCCCCTCCCCATCCCAACAAGCTGCGGGGCCAGCAAGAGGCAATGTGCAGGGGGCAAGCGAAGGCCCCCTCCACCGCCCCTGTGCATCATCCCGGCAGTCTCCCTGATAGCGTGAATAGCAACACGCAGGGGACGTGTGAAGCACTTTCTGCCGCTCCCCCACTCCATGAATGCAGGCCAGAGGGGGCACAGAATGTCATTTCAACTTTAAAGTAAGTGCTTAACACTACTATATATCAAGGGCTATTTTCTCAAAACTCTACCAGTGTATTTTCTATTGGTCATGGGTGTTCGTGTGCCAAGTTTGGCTCAATTCCATTGTTGCTGGAGTAGGTGAACTATAAATCCCAGTAACTACAACTCCCAAATGAGAAGGGATATTTTCTCAAAACTCCACCAGTGTTCAAATTTGGGTATATTGAGTATTTGTGCCAAGTTTCATCCAAATCCATGGTTGTTTGGGTTCAGGGTGCTCTCCAAATGTAGGTGAACTACATCTCCTCTAAATCATTATGAATTCCTTCCAAAGCCCGCCAGTTTTTCTGTTGGTCATGGAAGTTTGTGTGCCAAGTTTGACTCAATTCCATTGTTGCTGGAGTTCAAAATCCTCTTTGATTGTAGGTGAACTATAAATTCCAGCAGCTACAACTCCCAAATGACAAAATAAATCCCCCCAACCCCACCAGTATTCTATTTTGGATATATTGAGTATTTGTGTCAAATTTGGTCCAAATCCATAGTTGTTTGGGTTCAGAGTGCTCTCCAAATGTAGGTGAACTACATCATCCATCAATCACTATCAATTCCTCCCAACCTTCTCCCATATTTTCTGTTGGTCATGGGGGTTGTATGTGCCAAGTTTGGTCCAGATCTGTCATTCATGAGGTCTTGGCTGCGAAAGTCTGAGTTGAGTTGGTCGAAGGTCGAAGGTACTGAAAATTCCATCATCCATTGTCCATACTCCCCCAGACATATTGTTTTTGTGATTAATCACTATGCTTTAATTATGTTCAATTTGTAACAATGGAAATACATCCTGCATATTAGATATTTGCATTAGAATTCATAAGAGTAACAAAATTATTTACGAAGTAGCAATGAAAATATGGTTGGGGGTCACCACAACATGAGGTACCTTATTTATGGGTCACAGCATTAGAAAGGTTGAGAACCACTGCATTAATACATATATCTTTCTATTTAATTGCTATTTTAAAAAATTAAAATTAATTTCTAGGGGGGTGCTGAGTAAAAAAAATTCTGGAAAGGGGGTGGTAGGCCAAAAAAGTTTGGGAACCACGGATGTAGAGGGTGCCTGAAAGTTACCATAAGTGACTACTAGATTACAAAATCCTAAATCTCATTGATTTTTCTGCCCTGTTTTATTGAAGAATGAATTCTTCTTGATGTACTCCGAATCTGTTTCAGAAGGTCTCTAAAGAAACACCAATGTGCCTGTGCAGTGCAATTTGTGAGCATCTGCTTTGGGAAGATTTTTGCTGACTAGGCAGACTATTTGGTGGGGATGTGGTTCACCGGAACAATCCACAATGTTACCCATAAACTGCCATCAACTGATAATTGTTATCCATGAAAATATGCAACTAGTTTTTGTTTTGCTTTTTAGAAAGATGAAGTAGTGAAGAGAGGAAATGAGAAAAATGCTTTCAAGCTAAAACACCAAAATAACATACCCACGTATGTGTCTACAAAAGAAAAAAAATCTTTGGCATGCTTCATTTACTTTTTGCAACCAGTTGTGAACCACAAAGCATTTTGATTGTGTTTTTAGATCTGAGGAGCACATATGGCTTACTGCTGTCGTTTCTCAACGAGAAGGTTTTCAAATGGTTTATAAATGTTAAAATCTGTAGAACCACTTTATATATATATAAGATTTGTGCCTCCTCTTTCTCTCACACACACACCATGCATCATCCCAAATGCACCATCAATAGCACAGAAGAGTTCTCATTCACAAGTAATATAAGGTTTCCAACAAGGCTCAAATGAATATTACCTCTGACAAAATATCATGAACCAGCAAGCCTGTTTGGTATTTGTTAACCGCTTTGACCAAACCCATCAAAACCTTGTTTGTTCATGTCAAATAAAATAGCTCATTTTAGCGGTTAACCCTACTGCCTCATCCCTTGCAATTTTGGGAGGTGAGGTGGGGGACTGTCTGATGCATAAACCTTTTAGGAATGTCTCGGATTTTTAAAGCTGATTATGATAGCTTTTCTTAATCATTTACTGGTTGTCTGAATATTGAATATTCAGACAACCAGTAATTTCTGAACCATTTACTGGTTGTCTAAATACTGAATATTGACTGGGGATTTTTACTTCATTGCGGAACAATGAAACTTCCAAGTTACAGCTGTACAAATGTCTTCCTTAAATTTTAGTTCATGGTGAATCATTCCTAGAATCCCTTATGAACCAAGTATCTGGGATATGTGTTGTTGTTTATTCGTCCAATCGCTTCTGACTCTTCGTGACCTCATGGAACAGCCCACGCCAGAGCTCCCTGTCAGCCATGGCCACCCCCAGCTCTTTCAAAGTCAAGCCAGTCACTTCAAGGATACCATCCATCCATTTTGCCCTTGGTCGACCCCTCTTTCTTTTTCCTTCCATTTTCCCCAGCATCATTTTCTTCTCTAAGCTTTCTTGTCTTCTCATTACATGGCCAAAGTACTTCATCTTTGCCTCTAAGATCCTTCCCTCCAGTGAGCAGCCAGGCTTTATTTCTTGAAGTATGTACTGGTTGGATCTTCTCGCGGTCCAAAGTACTCTCAGAATTTCCAGCTCTCACATCCATAGGTTACTACGGGGAATACCATTGCTTTAACTATGCGGATCTTTGTTGTCAGTGTGATGTCTCTACACTTCACTACTTTATCAAGATTGGTCATTGCTCTCCTCCCAAGAAGTTAATGTCGTCTGATTTCCTTGCTGCAGTCTGCATCTGCAGTAATCTTCACATCTAGAAATACAAAGTCTGTCACTGCATCCATGTTTTCCCCCTCTATTTGCCAGTTATCGATCAGTCTGGTTGCCATAATCTTGGGGTTTGTTTATGTTTAGCTTCACCTTGGTTAAAATGCTCCTCGGCTCTTCCTCGCTTTCAGCCATCAAAGTGGTATCATCTGCACATCTAAGGTTGTTAATGTTTCTTCCAGCAATTTGAACTCCAGCCTTGAATTCATCAAGCTCTACACTTCGCATGATGGTTCTGCATACAAGTTGAATAGGTTGGGTGAGATTATACAACCCTGCCATACGCCTTTCCCAATCTTGAACCAGTCTGTTGTTTTATGTTCTGTTCTTACTGTTGCTACTTGGTCTAACCCGAACTCTAACACCATACCACCAAGAACTTGCCATGATTTATTATGATCCACACAGTCAAAGGCTTTAGAATATGTAAATAATTCAAAACGTTTAATTGCAATATGAACTAACATGATATCCCCTTCTAGACTAATGCATGGATCCAAAAGTAATTTAGTAATTTTTCTTCAAAGTTGATAATATCCTGGGGGTTTTTTTGTTATTGTTAACTGCCACCAGGATGACTTCAACATATAATGACTCTATGACTGAGAGACCTCCAAGCCACCCTGTTCCCAACAGCCCTGCTCAAGCCTTTCAGGACTATGTCTTCTTTGCACATGTCCATCCATCTGTAACACAGTATTCTTCTTTTTCCTACTGCCTTACCAAGCATTATTGTCATTTTTAGTGATATGACCAAAAATACAACAGTCTTCAATTGGCCATCCTGGCTTTTAGGCAGACTTCTGGCTTGATTATGAGGATAATTTCCTTTTTTAAAGGAATATTCCAATATGTGATGAATACCAACATTTACATCAACTATCAAATGCTGAAACTCATTATCAAATGTTAAATAAAAGCTGTTAATCACTGCCAACATTTCCCACTGGATGCGCTTTCAGGGGAAAGCAATCAAAACTAGGAAATAAAGCAGTATTTTTTCAGGACTTTCTTATAGTACATGATCAATAATAAAAAGTACTTTATTTCTAGACTGCCCTCTCTCCCCAAAAGGGATTCAGGATGGTTTACATACATGTAAAAAGGCAAACATTCAATGCCATAATTTAGAAGCACACAACATCAGAAATGCAAAATGGACAGTAATAAACTAATTACCAGAAAAGAATTAAGGCTAAAGTAATACAAAATACAGCTACTTAAATAAAACATAATTACACCAATAGAACATAATTGCATAAAAAACATATTGCATGATGTTTGGAACTATGGTAGCTCTTTCAAACCAAGAAATTTTGCCAGGGGAATTTGTGCTATACATTCTGCAGAATGTGCAGGACTGCCAATTCATGCTGTTTTCTGTATTCTAGTGCCTATAATGGATGCTTGCTGCTAGTGCAGTAGGAGACTAGGATCCTTTTCACAATACATCAGGGGTGTCAAACTCATTTTCACCATAGGCCATGTCAGACTTCTGGTTGCCTTCAAAGGGCTGGTTGTGATTGTATGACTGTACAAATGTAGCTATGTTCTCCTGGCATTGAAAGCTTCACAGGTGACATAAAATGATATGGTAGGCCAAATTCAGCCCGCAGACCTTACATTTGACACATGTGCACTACTCAATTATACCACAATGATTCCATTTGTGATGATGCCATGCAACTGCCATGGCATCATCTTTTTTAAAAAGCTTGGGATTCATAGAGAGAAAATAAAAATCTTTCACTGAAAAAATGAAGTACTCACTCCTAAATTATAAATTCCAGGATTTCACAAGATGGAACCACAACAGTTGAAATGGAATGTACTACTATAACTGTGTGTAGTATAAAGGAACCCTATGTATATAACTGACACATGCATGCAGAGAACAGGGAGACACAAGAAAAATAATATTGTTCCCTACAGCATCATGCTAAGTAGAATGCTTTCTTTATCCCAGAGATGATTTATGGGACCCTCAAAGTTTTTCTGAGTGACCTTTGAATACACTCACCAGCCTCTAACTATTTTTTATAAGGAGGAAATAAAGAGTTGTACACTCAGAGCACATGAAAGAAAGGAATGCTATTTTGGGGCATCCCCTACTTAAAAGTCTAACAGAGCATTTTTAAGAAATATTCAGGCACCAGGGATCTGGATGTTATTGAGAAATGGCTTAAGAAACTCTGACATTGTCCACAGAAGCTTTACCCTTATTTTTCAGTCCTCGACAAACAGAATAGAAAGGTTTCACATTGACTGTCACTAGCATTCTGCAAAATTACAAGCAGCTTCCAAAAAAACCAACCCTAGTTTTCTTCAAAAGTGTTATATATTTTGAGACAACATGATTATTTTGGTATTTGTCAATGTTGGTAGTTCTATGAACCTAACACAGTTGAGGATAAACTGAGACATGTAGCGTTTTTCATGTCAAAAGTGGTACTTTTCTGAATTGTACCCCAATCTGAAATACTAGACTTAAGCCATGTCAGTGATTCCCAAACATTAATTTTCCCAGGAGCCCCCGCTGACTTGGTCAACAGTCAGGAATTCTGGGAGATGAAGTCTAAAACATCTGGAGGATGATCATTTGGAAACTATTGCAAAGTGTTGACAAATTCCTGGTAAGTCATAAATGACTGTTTTACAATGTGTATAGTGCCTTAAAAAGTAAGCAAAGTTTACAGAATGTTTCAGATTTACGAAAAAAATAGAGATTATGCTGATGGATGATGTCCAAATGTAAGAAATAAATAATCATACTGAGAAACACATGGTGACATTCCAGAAATCATTACAGAAAAGTATATATGGTTGTAATTTCAAATCATGTTATTTTATGGATTCTATTAAGTGGTCCATGAAGGTCAAAGTTGTTTTAATATCCACACCCAAGTCCCCCTCATCGTAATGAATACAGATAACCCATGGAAACTCATAACACTGTGAAAACAGAAACGAATATCCAATTTAGGAAGAACATTATTGGTTTGGAAAAAGTGGGACTATTATATTTGTTTTACACACAGGTTTGCAAAATGGAAATCTTAGTAGGTTCTGCAAAAGTAAACTTTCACGAGGCACCACAAACCACAAAACCAAGATTCAGGGAATTGCTTGTCTTTTGAGGCTTTGTTGAAAAATTTGGCCAGACAATAAATCAGCTGAAAAAGTTCATATGAAATGGCAAGAGGCTAACTCTCCTACTCCCTCCTACCTTTGTTGCCTTTGTACAACATTTGGAAGTTATCAACCACAGCTCTAAAATATGTTCAGAAAGCCTGTTCCTGAAAACCTGCTGTCAGTATTTCAAGCATTCTTAACAGCTAAAGCTCAGCACTAGGAATGCAGTGTGAATCACCCTTAGTTTATCCTGCACATATTGTTGATGGGTACATAATTCCCCCGTTCAATCTGCTTGAGTCTTTTAAGCCTTCTTACATGATCTGTTCCACAGTTTGCAACTTGGAGCACCAAGAAAGGACTGATTGTCCAATTTTGTATTATTTACTTACTTGCTTAGGTGATCCCTGATTGTCCGAGTCTGATGGTGTTGGCAGTGGGTCCATAGGTGACTGTGTTTATGCAAAAATGTGTCTGCTTCCTCTATCTTACCACTCCTTAGATATGTGGCAGTGAAAAAACACAGACAACAACCATCACTCTAAGTAATTAAAAATAGGAATGTAACTATGTTACACAGGTGACATAGGTTGAGCATCTTTTACTCTAAATTCCCAAATACTCCAAAATTCAAAATTGTCCACATGGGTGATGAGAGAGTGATACTTTGCTTTCCAATGGTTCAACATACATTTTTTCATGAACAAAATCATTAAAAGTATTGTGTTTAAAATGACCTTCAGGCTGTGTGTATAAAATGCATATGAAACATAAATGAATTTAGTGTTTAGACTTGGATACCATCTCCGTGATCTCTTGTTTTATATATATGCAAATATTCCAAAATCTGGGGGGAAATAAAATCCAAAATACTTCTGGTGCCAAGTATTGTGGATGAGGAATACTTAAACTTTATCTTAGATTCTGTCCCAACAATTACTCTTCCTACTTTTTATTCCTAGGCCCTGCCCCAATCCTCCTATTTACCCCTACATCCTGCCCCAATCACCACCCCTCCTACTATTTACTCCAGGCTATACCACAATTACCTCTTGCTGCCAATAATAATAATAATAATAATAATAATAGGATTTAAAGACAGAACTGCAAAGACTCTGGCACAAGCCAGTAAAGGTGGTCCCAGTGGTGATTAGCACACTGGGTGCAGTGCCTGCACTTAAAAACAATCGATGCTAACAAAATTACCATCTGTCAGATGCAAACAGCCACCCTACTTGGATCTGCATGCATTATTCACGAATACAAAAGCCAGCACAGTGAGTTGTATGGCCCTGTTCCAGAAGCATTCTCTCCTGGCGTTTCACATGCATCTGCAGACATCCTCGGACAGGGCCGTAGCCAGGATTGTGTTTCGGAGGGGGATGAGTTTGGTTCGGGGGGGGGGGCTGAGACTGGGTGGAAGAGGGTCTACCCTAGCAAATCTTTTGTATTGTTATCCCAATAACCCCATTAATGTGGGATATAATGAGCATGGTGATCAGATCATGATATGAATAAACATAACAGTTTAAATAATGTACCAGTAAGGCCTTTTCGCGGACCATCCTGAGAATTTCAGGGGCTGAAGCCCCTTACCCCCCCCCCCCCCTGGCTACATGCCTGTCCTCGGAGGTTGTGAGGTTGCAACCTCTGAGGATGCCTGCCATTGATACAAGCGAAATATCAGGAGGGAATGCTTCTGGAACATGGCCATACAGCCCAAAAAACTTATAGCAACCCAAGATAGCGATCTTGTTTGCTGTGTACTAATCTTGTTGTAATAATAAGATGATAATAATACTAATAATACCCTCCTCATTTTGCTGCTCGAGGCAGGGTACAACTTGGTTAAAACAGAGATAAAACACAACCCTATTAAAATACATATAACAAGATACATACAGGTAAGATGCCAACTAAAATTCACCAATAAAATGCAGGTTAAACTTCACAAGTCAAAATGGACTGGGTAGGCCTGTTGGAAGAGATAGGTATTCTATTCAGTTGTCTCTTAAATTCTGACAGCTGATTTAGCTGTTGAATCTCTTCTGGCAAGTTGTTCCACAGACTAGTGGCAGCCGATGACAAGGCCCTCTGGGCAGGGCCGTAGCCAGGATTTTGATTTGGGGGGCTGAGTTTGGTTCGGGGGGTCTGAGACTGGGTGGAAGAGGGTCTACCCTAGCAAACCTTTTGTATTGTTATCCCAATAACCCCATTAATGTGGGATATAATGAGCATGGTGATCAGATCATGATATGAATAAACATAACAGTTTAAATAATGTACCAGTAAGGCCTTTTCGCGGACCACCCTGAGAATTTCGGGGGGGCTGAAGCCCCCTTAGCCCCCCCTGGCTACATGCCTGCCTCTGGGTGACGGTAGCCAGTTGGGTTCTGGCTGGTTGGAGTAGCTGACTCTAGGAGGACCTAAGTGTCCTAAAGGGTAGATTGTATGGGAGAAGGAGATCATGTAGATAACCTGGACTCAAACCATGTAGGCCAAAAGGTCAAAACCAATCCTTTGCACTTTGCCCAGAAACTAATTGGCAGCCAGTGGAGTGAATTTACTATAGGGGTGACATGCTGACTCCTGGCTGCTGTGTTTTGAACTAATTGGATTTTCCAAACTTGGTACAGAGGTAGCCCAATGTAAAGCACATTGCAGAAGTCCAACCTTGAGGTTACCAACCAGTGGACCACCATCTTTAGGTCTTTCAGATCTAGGAAGGGGTGCAGCTGGCAATCAGCCAAACCTGGTAGAAAGCACTTCTGATGGCCACATCTCCCTGGGCTGATATTTGGAGAAATGGAACCAGGAGTACTCCCATGTTGCAAATACAGTTCTTCAGTGAGAGTGTAACCCCATCATGAACATGCATCTTGTTCAAAGGGACAGTGCTGTTTTCCCCCCACCAGGGCCACTATGACAGTCAGCTACATATTTAGCACCGGAAAGGAAGTTACCATGCATTTGGCAGGTTCTAGTGCATCATCTCCAGCCATCATAGGGTGCCTAGCTCTAGCATAGACAATATTAAACACAGCTTAGAAATAATAATTAGAAAAAATAATTGATTGCCCTTCTGTGTTAAATTTGCTTGGAGCAAATTTAATATTTTAATTGTTAAAACAGCAAAGATCTTTGTTTTACTATTTTTGTTTCATTAAATTTCTTTGATCATATTCACCATTTAAGTAATAGATGTAATTTCATAGTGGTTTAAGGTTAGCAATTGAGCTTTTCTTAATGATCCAGTAGTTATGTGCTAGTAATACTGTTAATGCTTTCTAACCTTGATGCTAAACCAATGTATAAGATGGGGGGGGGCCTTCGGAGACACCCAGAGTTATTCTGGAGCTTTGTCTTTGTGTTTTTGTGTCATTGTTGATATCTTTGGCCTGCCAAGTTTTCATAAAGGAATAGTGAAACCTGCTCAAATATGTAAACCTTTCATGAAAAGGTCTCATGAAAAATTATGGCTGAAGGGGCTGGAGGCATCAGACGGTGGTCATTTCCCTCTATCTTGCTTTAGCTTTTGTAGTGATGCTGTGAAAACAAGTCCTTAATATGCTTTTCCATGTTGTTTTAGGAGCTGTCACGGTTTTATTTATGGGGCTTTTAAAGATTCCATGCACCATGGCCATTACTTGTGAAGCAATCTTTAAAGGCCAAGTGCTGGCTGACACTGATGGCAAATCACAGCATTGTAAGGGCTGGAGACCTCTTTTAAAATAGTGGAGGCATGTGAGTGCTGAGATTAGCAACGGCACAAACAACTCTTGTCTGTAGCCGAGAAGCCAATTAATGGTGAAACAGCTATGGAGTTTATGTCTTGTGCCAAAGGACTGTGATTTTAGTCCAGATGCATTGGCTTTAATTGCTTGTTCATTTCAGTGTAACAGGAGTGTTGATGGTGGGGGGCAGGCAGCTCAAGCTATTAAGATTTGAGCTTTGGCAAAGCCTTCAGGACTTCCATTAGTTAGTCAAATTATGGGATGGATTGTTCTCAGAACAGCTGTCCTTGTTAAAAAAAGTCCTCTTTTAATAAGTAAACAAGGGGTCATGCTAAAGGAAACTTCTCCTTTTGCTCCATATCTACTTGCTTGGTAAAGGATCCCACCCACACTGTGACTTGCCCAAAGACATTTGTCTAGAAAAACTAAAAGGATACTATGAATCCTAGGCTACGGTCGAAAGCAGATCTTTCCAAACATATCAGGTTGATGACAAACTTTTTAGACATGCACCTTTTGTGACACAGTAATGCAATTTCACTAGCAAATCAGAGATTAAGCCAACCTCTTATAAGAGGTCAAGTGGCCACGGTGGCGCAGCAAGTTAAACTGCTAAGCTGTAGAACTTGCTGACTGGAAAGTCGACAGTTTGAATCCGCGGGAAAAGGTGAACTCCCGCTGTTAGTCCCAGCTTCTGCCAACCTAGCAGTTCAAAACTATGCAAATGTGCGTAGATCAATAGGTACTGTTTTGGTGGGAAGGTAACGGCGCTCCATACAGTCATGCCAGCCACATGACCTTGGAGGTGTTTATGGACAACACCAGCTCTTCGGCTTAGAAATGGAGATGAGCACCAGCCCCTAGAATCAGACTCGACTAGACTTAATGTCAAGGGGAAAACTTTACCTTTACCTTATAAGAGGTACAAACACATTCATAAAGTGTAATAACAAAATTTATAAGAGGTATGAACCCATACATAAAGTGTAATAATGAAATTTAGGGGATATAACATATGTCATGACAACCTTTGATTTCTATATTTTAAATATATATGATTTGTAAAATAATATATATTTCCTACACGCCACAGCCAACACACTAATGTGTCATGACACACAGTTTGGAAACGCTTGTCTAAAGAATTTCCCAGCTGCTTTTGAGCGGGGCTTTGTGGTGATTTGGTTGCTCAGGTGCCCGGCCTTCGCATAAAACCCCAAGTTACTATAGGGTCATGAGAGGGAGCATCATGTTTTCCTTGTAAAACGATTGTCTATGTGGAGGAAGAATGAACAGATACAAGACAATGCATAATCCTTCTCATTTCTTGCTACTATGTTCCCACAGACACCCCCAATAGGCTTTGAAACCACTCTTCTTTGTCAGACTCCAGAATAAGGACTGAATCATCTTGAGGAGAATTGTGTATGAGAGTGGGTTAAGCTCATATCTTTTAGAGTTACTGATCCTCCCTTATAATTTTCCCCTATCGTTCATTTCCCATGATCTTGTTAAATAGTGGGCTGGGATCAGTTGGCTTGCAAGGTACCTTCACAGGCAGCTTTTGAGTTGAAGCTTTCTGGGAGCAAGGTCTTGGGTTCACTGACAGAAATGACAATTGGCATTACCTTGAGTATTTGTCTTGTGTTTTTACAAAGTATTACTTCTTGTCATAGTCTCTTATTAATAGTTTTAGTCCTGCCTTAAGACTGCTACATTCAGTATTTTGCTTGCTGATGACTTAAGAGTTTATGACACAAGGCAAGCAAATTGCAGTTACAGCAGGACAACATGTTTGCCTTGGGCTTGTCACATGTTGCTATTATCCCATCAGTCTCTCAAAGGGAAACATCTTTGAAAATGCTTCTTTCACAAACTTAAATAATTCAGTAGTAACTTTCATTTGTAAAAGAAACTCCTCCCAAGGATTTCCTACTGATCATGTAAAAGGTTCAAAGCAAAGATGCTGTTGTCCTGCCTTGCATGATAGACTCTTAAACTACGGTGTTGTAGTCCGGCAAGAACCAGGAGAGGATGAGGGGTTTCAAAATTAATGTGTTCATGGAGAACCTGAGAGCGTTCAGGAAGATTTGCAGACAGATCACCTTGACCCAGCCAATGCTATACATTCTTCAGATTGTTCCTTACTTGGCAACCATGGAAAGTGAAGCTGAAGTTTCCCTGGAGAAAAGGCCTTGAGAAGATGGGGAGAGTGAAGAGGTCACTAAGGAGTGTAAATTAGATCTCCAAAAGCAGGGCATAAAAGTAGGCAGACTAGATCTTCCCAGCACCTCCAAGAGAAGGCCTTGAAATGCAGGTGTCTTCACCATGACTTCATGGGAACCTGGACGGGCTTAAATTGGGTATTTTAGTTTCAATCACTTCAGAGGAGACAACACTGCTAAAGGGGAAACAGTCTCATGTTCATGTTACCAAGTTTCATGGAATTACATTGGATTATTTCTGAGGTTTCCTTGGATTTCTTGAAAGACTTTTATTGAACTCTGGCTCTTTTTGCATATTTCAAGTTATATCCTGATTGCTTCTTTTGGATATAACCCTCCCCCCTTTTTATATTCTTTATTCAGTAAACACTTTATTATTGGACTATTGACCTCTGGTGTGGTGCTAGGTGAACAGGTGCCTCAGGGCTAGGGTGCAACATAAGGTGATGAACTCAAGCTATTTTGAATAAATAGATCATATTTCCTTCTTCTCAGTGGGGCAGTTGTCCTCAGTTTGAGAGCACTCCATTCATTCATTTGCTTGTTTTCTTACTTCAGTTTGCCATTCTTAATTACTACTTGTCCTTAATATTGTCCATCACTCTGGAGAAGAGTTGATAAAAAAGCAACAACATAGAAATATTTTAATGAGTAAAACAAGAAACTGTAGTAAGGGAGAACATATGTAGAACTTCCCATTCCAAGAATCATAGATTATGGAAGCTGACGATCACTTAAAGAAAACTCCGATGGATCTCACAAACATCATGGAAGATATTGATATGTGAATATATTGTCCAAGGTTTGTGCTTTTGAGGCATAGTGAAAAATAAAACCCTTGCTTGGAGCATGAAAAATGCAAATTTCTTTAGTCTCAGAAACTGCTGGGTGGTCTTGATCAAGAACATTTGCAAAGTATTATGGAAACCCTTTGGCGGTGGATTAGTACTTGTTGGCAGTAATAAAAGATTAGGTACAAGAAGCTTTTACATCCTCTTCTGTGAAATGTTTTAAAGAGAGCAGAGTCTGATAGTGACATGAGCCTAATGGTACTTATTGCAACTAATGTGCACTTCTTAAAACCAGGCTATATATCCCAAGACTTCTTAACAGGCAGCAGAAGCAGGGGAAGGAGATGTTATGTGCATTTGTGGGTTTTTTTCAGCCTGGGCAGCTGGCTACCCTTTTTATAAGACTCTGATGATTTGACTCCCTAAATTACTTAAAGAAACCATGTTTCAAGATATGATGTCTCCCAGTTTGGGAGGGTAATCATGTCAGAATGGAATAGAATATCAAAATCCATTGTCCGAAGTAAATCTGCCCAAATTTATGTAGCTTAGAGATTTTAAAAATGACTATTTAGACCTCATGTGCCTGAATAATTTCTACAATTTTCTCCCCAGTGCAAGAAAAAAATCCTTTATTTGTGTAGTTATTGGCTGTTATCCACACATCCTAAAGTGTTTTGGGAAATTATACAGTGCAGAAATACCTTTCGAGCAAAAGAGAAAAAAGAGAGCTATTTTTGTACATCCCCACCCCGTTTCCAGAAACCCACATGGAGTTTTTATGTGTATAAAATTAATGCTTCTTATGTAAAACACGTGAATTTCTAGAAACATTGCATTTTTGTTTTCGGAGGGCTATGTGCAACATTGTTTGGAGTTTTTGCATTGAAAAATATTTTGGCACACACAAATATATTTTCATGCAGAAAAAAATATGTGGGGCATGTTTCAGAATAATCCCCCCCCCCCCCACCCAATGTTGAAAACTCTTAAAAATTCTCAACTCTGTGTCATTCTCTCCAAACAAGAATTGGGACCATTCCCTCTTTATTTTTTGCCAGGAAAGGAATCATGATGAATATTCTTTCTATTCCTAATGTAGTTTTGCTCATAATGCTTATCTGTGCTGCCTGTATTTTTTAATTACTGTATTTTTTCAATTCTAAGAGGTCCCCCACCCCACCCCAAATGGGGTGCACCTTAGACTCACGAGTGCCTATAATATTAGACTTGGGCCCAAACACTGTTAACGTTAAGTTAATCACTGTTAAATTTTGTCGTTTTTGGAGGGCAATTTTTGTTTAATTTAGAAAAACAGAAAGGGGACGGGAGAGACAAAAAGTCCAGTGGAACGGGTTCAGAGAGCTGAAACTTTTAGAATGAGTTAAGTCCACAAAATATCTGAGGCAGGGGAATCAGCAATGTCTTTTTCTCTCCCTGGCAGAAGAAGCCTCCTCCATTTTTTCTTGGAAACTTACCCCTTCCTCCAGAGAGGACCCTGGGAACTCGCTTTCCCAGTGGCACCAGCATACGGTGGATATTGAAAAATTCATCTCGAAGCATAATGGGACTTGAAGTTTTTCTCTGTGAGTGTTTCTCAGCCAATAAAAAGCCTGGTGGTGTTTTGATGGGGTGACATTGGACACAACCAGAGACCACAATTGCCAGAATCCTCTCTTGTGGTAGGTCTTATTTTTAAAATGTTATGGTTAAAACTTAAAATAATTCTTAACAATCAGTAAATTGGGGAATTGTTTTGAAACTTGGCAAGCCTAAATCTGAGGTAGGTTTCATGCAGATAGGGTTTAAAATGGCTGAGTATTGAGTCTTTAAGGTTTCCCATTATAGCCAATGGGCTGAATCTCTGCTGAATGAAATGGAAACACCCCGAACCTTTTAAGTAACTTTCCTGTAAATGAAATGAAGGGTCAGATGAAAACAGACCTGAAACCTTTTGGCCTGAATACACATGCCTACTATATATACATATATTCTGTTGTTAGTACTGAAATTAGTGTGTGCCCTACAATTGATGGCACCTTAGAATTGAAGATACGTGATATTATTATACATGACCAGTGTTTTCCATGTCAGTAAAATTATCAATCTCCTCCATGTCCTTATCTAAATTTTAAATGAATGGCTTAATCTAAGGGATAATTGGATTCATTCTCAGAAGAAGATCAGTACCCAAGACAACTCCTTTAATGTTAAGTTTAAAAAATGGAACCACTATCCCAATGATATGGCAACTATCAACCACCATGGTACACAGTCACACACACCCTTGCATCGAAACAGATTGCAAACTAATTTAGAGCACAACAAATGCAATTCCCTCAGCAACATCACAACAACAAGAAAGCAGTAACAAAACATGAAGTTAATGCATGTGTTTGGTTGCAAGCTGCAAGTCATTTCTGGTGTGAGAGAATCAGCTGTCTATGAAGACATTGCCCAGGGACACCCAGATGTGTTGCTATCCTGCGAGGGGGGGGGGGGCTTCTCTCATGTTCCCCCTCTTAATGAGACATGCTCTTAATGAGACATGCCGTATTATCACAGGATGTCTATGCCCTATAGCACTGGAGAAATTATACTGTTTAGCCAGTATTGCACCACCTGACATCTGTCTGGAAGTAGCAGCCAGTAATGAAAGGACCAAGCGTTGACATCTCCAGGCCATTCTCTGTTTTGGATGTTTGGATCGGCCAGCACACCAATGTCTTAAATCAAGAAATAGCTTCCTAAGATCTACAAAGATATTCACAGAAACTCCTCAACAAGCAAGAGTCCAAAAGTGGCAGGCTAAAACCTAGAACTTCAATCAATGGCTGTTACCAGATGAGAGACTCCCTCCTGGACACACAAAAGATTGGCGACTTGGAGGGCACTGAACAGACTGTGCTGTGGCACCACAAGATGGAGAGCCAATCTTAAGAAATGAGGTTACAAAGTGGAGTCCACGACATGCAATTGTAGAGAACTGCAAACCATAGGCTATTTACTACAATGCAGCCTGAGCCCTGCCACATGCACAATGGAGTACCTTCTCACAGCGACAGCAGAGGCACTAAAAGTAACCACTTCTGGTCAAAGGACATGTATTGTAATGCCAAGTTTTTAACTTTGTGTTTTTTTCTAATACATTATAACTGTATTCTCAATTCACTACTGACACAACTAATAAAATTAATGTGGTATTTTTTGAAGTTGACCCTGCCATTTCATGTGCGCATATTGCCAGTTTTGAATCTAATTTTACTGAAATGGGTTAAATTGTTCCCTTTTGGTTGTATAACCCATTCTATGTTCTTTCTGTCTCTGGGACCTAATTTTATATTAAAAGTAATAACACAGATGCACACATCTATTTTGTTAAGTGAGATGTACCTGTACATATGGCATATGCAGATGGAGTACGGGAGGATAGTTAAGAACCACCTCGGCTAGAATTTCTGTAGCTGCCAGAATCCAGCTGTAGCACAGACAGAAAGAGAATTCACTTAAATGAGGTTCATATAAACACGTTAAACAGCAGACATCTGGATCATCTCACTATCTTTCACATCACTGAGCAGAGGAAGGAGTAGAACAAATATGGGGTGGTATAACTTCTCATGAAAACAACCCAGTGTTTTGTATTTAACAACTGGGCGAGATTGAGAGTTGCAAATATTTTAACAGATATCCACCCATTCCTTAAACTCCTTGATGTCCTCCAGCCCATCCTTAATTCAGCTTGTATTTCCGTTACGTTTGGCACTCCATCAGCATCCATTGTTTTAGCAATAGATACAATGGTTGCTACTGGAGAATGTATGGTACAGTAGAGCTTTTGCTGTTCAGCATGCTTGTGCTGACATAAAAACAACAACAATCTTGGTGCACCATTGAAATTCCAATTCACAGTACATAATTATAGCACTGAGATTTCGGAATGCTCTTCTCTCTAAATGCAGATCCAGGATTCCATTAGAAGTTTGCCATTGCTCTTAAAGGGAAAACTAGCACAAACATTGTGGGGTGTAGATGGGTCCCCAAGTCTTAATTTTGGCTTTCGGTTCCTCATGGTGCCTCTTGAAGTAAGGTTGGGCCAATCTCAGTTGTCTAATGCAGTGATTTTCAACCTTTTTTGAGCGGCGGCACATTTTTTACATTTATTTATTTATTTATTTCAGGATTTTACCCCGCTCTTCTCAACCCCCCGAGGGGGGACTCAGAGCGGTTTACAGTACGGCACAATTCGATGCCCACATCACAACAGCATAAAACCCCAAAACCCCACAACAATTAAAATACATTAAGATACATTAAAATACAGTTTCAACAGCATCATACACAGTCATTCCAAGTTAAAACAATATTCAATCCATAAAAACATTGACCCTCTTCATCCATTCCATTAAAATCCCCATCTAACATGCTGCCTAGTGCTGGTGTGCAAACGCCTGGTCCCAAAGCCAGGATTTTACCTTTTTCCTGAATGCCAGAAGGGATGAGGTGGACCGTACCTCAATAGGGAGCGCATTCCACAGGCGGGGAGCCACTGTTGAGAAGGCCCTGTCCCTCGTCCCCACCAGCCACATTTGAGAAGTCGGCGGGAGTGAGAGCAGGGCCTCCCCGGATGATCTTAGATTGCGAGGTGGGACGTAGCGGCTGATGCGTTCGGACAAGTAAGCTGGGCCAGATCCGTATAGAGCTTTAAAGGTCAAAACCAGCACTTTGAATTGAGCTCGGAATTTGACAGGCAGCCAGTGGAGCTGGCACAACAGGGGGGGGGTATGCTCCCTGTATGTAGCTCCCGTTAGTAATCTGGCTGCCGCCCGCTGGACTAATTGCAATTTCCGAACTGTCTTCAAAGGCAGCCCCACGTAGAGTGCGTTGCAGTAACCTATTCGGGATGTGACCAGAGCGTGGACGACCGTAGCCAGATCAGACTTCCCAAGGTACGGGCGCAGCTGGCGCACGAGTCTCAACTGTGCAAAAGCTCCCCTGCCCACCGCCGAGACCTGGGGCTCCAGGCGATGAGTCCAGGATCACTCCCAAGCTGCGAACTTGCGTCTTCAGGGGGAGTGTAACCCCATCCAACACAGGCTGTAACCCTATGCCCTGTTCGGCCTTGCGACTGACCAGGAGGACCTCTGTCTTGTCTGGATTTAGTTTCAATTTGCTAGCCCTCATCCAGTCCGACACAGCAGCCAAGCACCGGTTCAAAGTCTGGACAGCTGACAGGTGGGAAGGAGTGACAGATCTGGACGTCATCTGCGTACAGATAACACCTTACTCCGAAACTCCGAATGATCTCTCCCAGCGGTTTCATGTAGATGTTAAACAACATCGGGGACAGTACTGAACCCTGAGGGACTCCACAGAACAACGGCTGTGGAGCCGAACAGGTGTCACCCAATGACACCTTCTGGGTACGACCTTCCAGGAAGGATTGGAGCCACTGCAAAGCAGTACCCCCAAGCCCCATATCTGCAAGGCGACCCAGAAGGATACCATGGTCAACGGTATCGAAAGCCGCTGAGAGGTCCAGCAGAACCAACAGGGACACACTCCCCCTGTCGAGTTCCCGGCGTAGATCATCTACCAAGGCGACCAAGGCTGTTTCAGTACCATGTCCCGGCCTAAAGCCAGACTGTGCCGGATCAAGATAATCAGTGTCTACCAAGAACCCCTGGAGTTGCGAAGCCACCACATGTTCCATGACTTTGCCCAAATAGGGGAGATTGGAAACTGGCCGATAGTTCACTAATTGAGTGGGGTCCAGTGATGGTTTCTTCAACAGCGGTTTTATAACAGCTTGCTTTAAGCTGGCTGGAATGATGCCTTCCCGAAGGGAGGCATTAACCACCACCTTCACCCACTCTGCCAAACCCCTCTGGCTTCCTTGATCAGCCAGGATGGGCAGGGCTCTAGGATGCATGTGGTGGGCCTCGCCTCTCCAAGGATCTTGTCCACATCCTCGAGCTGAACCAATTGAAACGAATCCATTAAAACCTGACAAGCAGGTGCTCGTGTCACATCCTCAGAGACTGCCGTTAAAGTGGTATCGAAATCGGAACGGATCAGCGCCACTTTATCCGCGAAGACCTTGGCAAATTCTTCACAGCGTACCGCTGAGCCGTCAGGGATCTCACACTGCGGCGGATTTAAAAGACCCCTGACGACTCGGAACAGTTCCGCTGGACGGTTCTTTGCGGCGGCCACCTTGGCCGCAATAGAAGTTTTTTGTGCTGCTTTTGTTGCTGCGTCATAGGTCCTCAAAAAGGAGACCAGGCACACATGAGCTGATCTGCTCCGCTTCCGACGCCACACGCACTCTAGCCTCCTCTTTTTTCGCTTCATTGCTGCCAGCTCCTCAGTAAACCAAGGAGCTGGTTTAGCTCGGTTACTCAAGAGGGGGCGTTCTGGAGCAATCGTGTCAATAGCCCTTGTCATCTCCCTATCCCAGAGAGACACAAGAGCCTCAACAGGGTCGCTTACCGAGGAGGCGGGGAAATCCCCAAGAGCCGTCAGGAATCCATCTGGATCCATAAGTCTCCTGGGGCGGACCATTCTAATGGGTCCACCATCCCTGCAGAGGAGGAAAGGCACAGTAAGTCTAAACCTGATCAGGTGGTGGTCAGTCCATGGCAAAGGAATGATGGTCGGTTCCTTCACTCCGCCGCCTTCCTCTCATCCCTGGCAGAAAACCAGATCTAACGTGTGTCCTGCGCTATGGGTGGGACCCGATATTAGCTGGGACAGGCCCATGGTTGCCATGGCGGCCATGAAGTCCTGAGCCGCTCCTGATAGAGTGGTCTCGGCATGGACGTTGAAGTCTCCCAGCACCATGAGCCGTTGAGACTCCACGGCCAGGCCAGAGACCACTCCGTCTAGCTCAGGTAAGGAGACTGTAGTGCAGCGGGGTGGTCGGTACACTAACAGAATCCCTATCCTGTCCCGGTCACCAACCCTTAGGCCGACACATTCGAACGTGGTTGACTGCGGGATGGGGCACCTGGTCAAGGGGATGGAATCCTTATAGACCACTGCGACTCCCCCTCTCCACCCTCCCGGTCTTGATTGGTGCTGTACGGAATAACCCGGTGGGCAAAGCTGAGAGAGATTAACCCCCCCAGCCTCGTCCAACCAGGTCTCCGTTATACAAGCCAGGTCAGCTTGTTCTTCCAGAATTAAATCTTGTATTGTTGATGTTTTACCATTGACTGACCTGGCATTGAACAGCACCACTTTCAACCGGGAGGGGCCGCCTGCCTGGGTACTCCGCTTAGTCTTGTCAGGAGCCCGGTTTAAATTGATTTAAGTTCTTGCACAATTTTCTGGCCGAGTTGAAGTTTTAGAGTGCTCACTTCTAGGTCGAATTGGTAATTTAGATCCATCACAAATTCTAGACCGAATCCATACTTTGGGTCTCCCTTTCCCGCATCTTCCCCTCCCAGTCACCACCCCTATATGAGCCCCCCGCCCGGGAACCATCCCTCCTGCATGTTCTCTCTCCATATCACCCAGTTGAACGCCGTATAGGGAATCCTGGTTTCGTGCACCCAAATAAAACGTTGATCTTTCTCCCGTAACCCCTCCCTCCCTGCAGCTTCCACCTCCCTCCGAGTTGTTGTACACTATTAACAATGCACAAAGTGCAAGTGCCAGCATAAAGTGCAACAGACTTGGTCGTAACATAAGTATCGTGGAGGCAGTAATGGCAGTAAAGTGCAGAGTAGGCCTCTAGCCTATAAAGTGCGAGTAGGCAAATAGCGGGTCACGGTGGACACCACATTTCGAGACCAGGTCTAGCACCAGGCTTGAATTTTAGCAGCAACCAATAGCAGCAGTCGATAGAGTTGGCACACAATGCCTTATAGTGTGGTAGTAGCGTCTTAAAGTTTCCAGATATTAAGGCAGTTAAAATGCAAAGGGCTGATGGTGCATAGTTAAATGGATGGAACAGTCACACACACACACCCTCCCCCACACACACACACACACATACACACAACTCACTCAACTCCACACCCCCAAACACCCCAAACACAAAATAGATATCCTGGCAGGAATGGTAGAAAGACACACAAGAAGCTCTTGCTCAACAGCTGTCAGTCTCTTCTGTGTTTAGTTTTTATCGCAGTCATGCTTGAGAAGCTCATCTCACACAGATGTCTCACACAGATATGTGGTTGTAAACGGGAGCAATGTCAAAATAGCTTTGTTGGCCAGAATGGGGAACTCCTGGCAACAGATAACCAAAAACTGTCAAAGGAAGATCAGCAAATTTTAGCTTTAAACTACGATCTTGTTTCAGTTCAATGAGTTCCTCTTGCTCGTTTAAAGTCATGTCCTTTCCAGCAACGGATGCTGAGCTGTATGGCTCCCTAACCCAGTCAAGGCATTCTGTGAAGGCTGAATGGAAATAAAATTACAACTTCTCAAGAGTTTTCAAATGTGTGCCAATCATCTTGCACATTGCAGCAGTATTGACATCATGCAGCTTCACAGTGAGTGGGAACATCTCAAGGCTGCCACGCTGCGCATGTTGTTGCCAGAGCTGCAACTTTAAATGGAATCCGTTCATTTTATCAGTGCTTCCCAAATTGCCACTGTCACTTGACGCGCAGCTGTAGCACTAACTTTAACTTTGTTTACTTAGCCGTGTCTGAGCGAATCCAAGATGGCGCAACCATAGCACCCTCATGTCACTTCTTAGGTGACGCAAAGGGCTATGGAAGGGGTGCTCATTAGGTAGCTCGGGAGCTACTAGTAGATCTTCGGCCCTCTTCCAGGTGATCTTCGGGCCTCACCAGCTGGGTGGGGCGCTCCTGCCATGCGTGTGCACACCCTGCGCACGCGCACACTCCTGCTGCTAGCTTCTGCTCTTGCGGTGCTGCTTTTGCCTGCGGAGCATTGCAGGAAGAAGGAAGCACGAGGCGCGGCCTCTGGAAGGAGCTCCCTGCCTCTCTCTCGTCCAGAAGCAGCTGTGCAGCCTCCGTTGCCGGCGAGACAGGTAGGGCAGAGCGATTCCTCTGGATGCCCCGCCTCGTGCTTTCTCCTTCCTGCAATGCCCCGCAGGCGGAAGAAGCGATGCGCGGGTGAAAAACAGTAGCAGCAGCATGCGCGGTGGCAAGAGTGCATGGCGGCGGATGCGCACGGCGGCAGGGGCAGGTAGATCTTTTGGACTTGGTTGCTTTAAGAGTAGCTCGCATGCTGAAAAAGTGTGAGCACCCCTGGGCTATGGTTCCATTTCTTAAAGGGACAGATGCGACTTATAATTTATATATGAATGAAGTTCGAAAATAATTTCCCACGACACACTAGTGTTCCACGGCACACTGGTTGAAAATCACTGGTAATGCATTGAAATGACTCCTAAGCAGTCATAGTTGCAATCACAATCTATCTCTCTATGTCACTATTTCCCACATACAGATATGCAAAGATTTGCTGAGAACCTCCCAACAAGGAGGGCATTTGGCTGGTCATTTGGAGCTTAGGAATCTAGGCATACTCACCCATAGGATCATAGAGAGTTTCTGTTGACAGGAGAGTTTGTTAGTGGTTCTTAGGCATGCAAGTTCTTTTAAAAATAGAAGATGTCTTGACTGTCTCACAGTTCTCACACATACATGCGAAATGCATGAGGGTTTGCATACTTGCTCTGAAGAATGAGACACCCAATACTTGACATCCGTAGCTCTTCTATGCTTTTGCCACTAGTAGTCTATCTGGCTTTGTGTTGGTGCTAGTATGGTTCACTGTGGGAAAATGTCAGATTCTGTCATTGTTAGGCTGAACTCCTTCTGTAGAGGTGTTTTTCTTGGCGTAATGAAAATCACACGTAGTTCACGTTTTATCTGTCATGCCAGAAGAAAAATATATGTCACGTAGATTATCAATAAAGAACAAGTAATTTATTCTTTGTAACACAAAACAACATACTTATCATGAGATCAGTTGCACTGACTCACACAATGTCCTTTTAAGGGAAATATAAATGGTTTTTTGATGTCCATGTGGAAAACTTACTTCCAGCAACTCTCTGCAAGTACTTGTACAGCTCAGCCTAAAACATGTAACAGTATCCAAAAGTCCCAGGCTCAGTCAGCTCACTGGGCATAGCCCGACCAATCAGCTTCATGCATCTTATTTTGCAGTTGACACATACACACTAACTGATTTCTTCCATTCTCTAACATTTTTGAAGGTGGTTCATGTTCATTCTATCTTCATTTGGGAATGGATAGATCTGTCAGATTCATTCCCCGCCTGGAGGTCCATTCAGTGCCACTCCCATGCATTTTTTTTAAAATAAATAGAAAATTCATATGCATTTTGCATGCCTTTTTCCTGAATGGACACATTACAGGACACTTGTCCCACTAATCAAATTACATGCATGTTTTAGAAATGTAAGCATTTGTTTTGTGCATTTTTTCCAAATGTCTGCCTTAAAATATTTATTTTTCTTTTGTATAATGCATCAGAAGCCTGATTTTGTATAGATGTCTGGCTGTAAATTGGGCTCAATTCAATCCAGAAGGAAAAGTAAAGATAAACACATGTTTAGAAAATAAATCAATAATAGAATTTAGTTCCTGTCCATCATTATCATGCTGTCAACAATCCCCTACAGCAAGAATTCGTAAGAAGAAAAGAAATGCAGAACTGAATCTTCTACATTCTTGTAGAAACTTAAATTCTGCCGTAGGATTAAATTGAGTGAATATCAATACTGAAGTAATGACAATGGTACTTCAAAACAAATTTATAAGCTGCATTTTTATTGAAACTGCTAAGCAGCTTCCAAGCATCATTGCTCTGGCAATCTCTCTACTGGGTTACAGTAATGTATCACACATGGGATACATGAATGATTTTTCAAAGGCATTCCTATGTATAGCACATTGCATTAGTCTAAGCTAATAACCCAGGGAGAATCCAGTCCTTCCTAATGGTTTAGCAGTAAATTCATTGTATGTGGTGAATGGAAATGCCAGATAAATCTTCAAGGAATCTGTTTACCACCTGATTTCTAGCATTCTGACAATGGCAAAATAATGTACGTTGGGATGGAGAAATGCTTGTGGAATCTGCAGGTGGATGCATGATCTGCCAACTGAAAATTACATAAAACTTTCTACAAAATATTACAGTGCTTTGGAAAGTTCCTTTACCTTGCCGTTGAAGAGAGGAATGATTGAGTCAACCAGATGAGACCAAAATTTCTCCTGCCCTTCTCCTTGTCTCATCATTTAATTGAGTCCTGTCCTGTTATTTGTAAGATCACCTTCTCCTGTGTAATTCACCCCAGGCATTGAGTTCCTCTGGGAGGCATCTACACTATGACTGTAGTATAACAAAGGATCACTTTACTTTTTTTGTTGTGTAACTGCAATTTTAAAAGGGATTGCAACAAGGTAGGTGACGGGAATGCTGCAGGATTGGTAGCTAGCTAGCTACAGAAACCCTCTTGGGGAGCACCTACTCTAACCAACTACAGCTCGACTTGCAACGATCACCCAGTGGACCTTTTCATCGACCATCTGAAGGCTGTGGATTGACTTAAATGAGCTATAAGAATTTAAGACCCAATTGAAGACCCATCTCTTTCAGCAGGCCTATCCAGTCAGCTTTGAATCATTAGTTTTTAATTTGCAGTCTATTTCTACTATATGTTGATTTTTGTATTCTGTGTTTCATGTATGTTTTCCTATAATGGTGTTTCTTTTTATCTATGTATTTTATTGTATGTATTTTATGGTCATATGTTTTGAGTTTGTTGTATCCCACCTCGAGCCTTTAGGAGATGTGGGTAACAAATACAATGCATTATTATTATTATTCTGACACAAAACCACAGTATGTCACAGCAAATGAGATCTATATGTTTGATTTCGTATCAAAAAATCACAACTCAAACACCTCCCAAGCGTCTAGGATTGTGTGATGTATTTCCGAATGATGTGTGCAGATCCAAGTAAGCCTTTTGCAGTTGACCGATCACGATTTTGTCAATGTTTATTGTTTCCAAATGCTGACTGAGATCTTTTGGCACGGCGCTCAGTGTGCCAATGACCACTGGGACCACCTGTACTGGTTTATGCCAGAGCCTTTGCAGTTCGATTTTGAGGTCTTGATAATGGCTGAGCTTTTCCCTGTTGTTTTTCCTCAATGTGGCTGTCACCCGGTATGGCGATATCAATAATCCAGACTTTTTTCTTTTCCACAATCATGATGTCTGGTTTATTGTGTTGTTATTGTTGTCATTATTATAAAATCTATTTTAGGAACCAATTTTCCTTATACATAAATTTTAAATTATATGCAAAGCTACCGTACATTCGGTAGTATCAGTAATCCACACGATGCCTTGGGCATCTTCCAGAATTTCAGTAAGGAGTCTATCCTAGATCTCCGGTGAATACAAGACTTTCTGCAAGCAAAAATGTGACTTAAATTTCTGAAGGGCTTTCATAGAATGGGGAAACATATAGATTATCACATGCAAAATACAACTGAAAATGTTGGATTTCATAAACTGCTGTTCAGTGAAACTCCCCAGCCTAAGCCAGGAAGCTTACCAAGTGTGAAACTGAGCCAGACTAAAAATACATCAGAGCATAGTAAAAAAAACTCAAATGGTTCCCTTTCCTTGGTCCAACAAGAATGGAACATACAGAACAGCAGGCAACCTTACTTCAAAAGCCAGATCTATACTCTGACATAGTTGAAAAGTGGCCATAGGGAACAGTATTCGTTTTCTGATCCTCACATCAAGCTCAGCTACCAAACAGTGTTGAAGCAAAATTTAACTAGAACAAAGACATGCTTCTTTAGCTGGAATGTCAGCATCAAATTTTGGTGACCATCAGCAAAAGCTGAGCAACAGTTTAGAATACACAGACTGAGGCAGGGAGTACTTATTTGGATTGGGAATGTCGGCTTTGGTATAATGAGTTATTTATTCAACAGAATAAGAAAGTGATCAAGAGCCAAACTTCCCTGAAGAATCAAAACTGTCATCAGGCAAAAAGATGAAGCCTGTTTACAACACAGGAGAGTTCTGTTTCATGGGGCTGTAAAGCAGAAATGCTGGATGGAATGTTACAATGAAACAAGTCTGACAATGTGTGAAACATCAACAACATGAAAGAAGAGCCAACAAGACAACATTACACAACGGGAATTTTGACAGAAGCACAAGATCTTTCCATTTTAGTATAAAGTCACCACTGAGGAATTTTGTATGTGCCCATGCTTTATTTAGCATGTTTCCAAACAAGACTGACCTCATCATATGGGACTAGATTCAATGGCAAACACCAATCTAGCCCCGGTCACCCACGGAGCTGGCCAGCTCCCATCAAATTACATTGTGCCGGCTCCGTGGGTGCAGAGGGGTGGAACCAGCATGCCCAACCTATGGGAGGAAACCGCAGGCACCACACACTCTCCATGTTTTTCACATGTGATCACCCTCCCGGTGAGGTAAGCAATGCAAAGCATGGGGTGTAGGATACCCCATGCCTCACGGCAAAGCAGATTGCCACCTCTTTCTGGCACTGGCATACTGATGAGGTGGTTTATCATACAATCTCCCTGCCTCGCTCAGAGCATGTGTGGATAGATCCAGATGATAATCTCGTCAACCAATAATGCTACCACATTTCCTCATCTCCTCTTTTATTCTTCCTTCTTTTCAGAAGGAAAAGAGTGAATGAGAGCAGGGATTTGCTGATAGCACTAGGATGCGGTTTGTGGATACAACGAGTCCGTGGGATTTACTCTTCTGGGACACTTGAACTACTTTTCATCTTCAACAGTTGCCAAGACCTCTAATCGGTCTAAAGGACACATTTGTGTGATATACATGTATTTTTCCATGTTTTGTGGATGATGGGACTGTTTCCTACGTGACTGATGGGATTTTCCATAGAACTGTTTCATTTCTTGACTTATCCTGGACTTTACTACCTGTGATCACGAAGGTCACACAGACTCTGCCCAATTGATTCCATGGGGGAAATACCTCAATGTTTGTCTTTGTAACCAAATTGATGTATTGAAGTTTGATATTGTAATGTTTAATGTTATGTATGAAGATGGTTTCCTTTGAAATTTTAGGAGTTTATATATGAATACAGATTGGATTATTTTTGTACTTCCCCTAGGCATCCCAGTGTTGTCTCCTATATTCCTATAATAGATTGGGGTTAGTTTCATTAGTTTATATAGACTTACATACTTTGTTAATGGTGGATTACTACCTGATAGTTAAATTTATTAGTTGGTGGATCATTTTTCTAACCAGCTTTGTCTTGTTATCATGCAATCTCCCTGCCTCACTCAGAGCATGTGTGGATAGATCCAGATGATAATCTTTTCAACCAATAACGCTACCACATTTCCCCATCTCCTCTTTTATTCTTCCTTCTTTTCAGAAGGAAAAGAGGGAGTGAGGGCAGGGATTTGCTGATAGCACTAGGAGTCTATTATTATATCTAGAAGTATGCTTAGATTCTCAAACTGACCCTTGGCTAGATTTCCACATCTCATCCTCAAAACACTGCCTGAAAAAAGGAGGTTCCAAAGCATGCAAAGGTCCATATTCCCAATATTGTACTTCAGAACAACTCCCCACTTCATGTCTGAATTAATCTTCACTTTGAGAGACAGTTTAGAAAGTGCTGGGGGGGGGGGGAATAAGGCCTCAGGGAGGAGAAGTAAGATGTGGAAATCTTTCTGCTTCCAGCTTTTAATACAGGAAAGTGGAAACATGGGAAACAGATGCTTGGCCAGTTCTTCAGAGAGTGAGCAGGGGACATATAAACCTGACTTTTTCAAGCAGACATAATTCCTACCATGGTCACCTAGGAGACTTTAAATGTCGATGCTAGTGAAGATTGGATTCAGAATCATCTGCATGTGCCCTACTACTAAACTATGTCTTTTAGACTGGAGTAGTAGTTGTAGATAAGATTATGTATGCCCTACCCACTCAAGTAGAGATTTCTTCAGCTTCGGGTTGCCTGCATTGGACTAGGTAAGTTTATCTGCCCAATTTTTATCAATTTATGAAAATTAAATAGCAACCATTATCATGCCAGTGTTTCCATATCTCAACCAATTGTTGGGCCATCCCAGCAATTAGATAAAACTTAGATAACACTGGAAATGCATCTACTCATGTAATTTTTCTGTGTTTTCTATTTTTGTGTAAGTGTTACAACAGGATCAGTGCATTCACAAGCAAGAGTACAAAAGAATAACAAGAGAAATTGTTGAAGGCAGTTTTGAAGGAGTCTACAGAGAGTTATGCAAATACTGGATTTTGAAGAAAGGGGCAGAAAGAATTGTCAAAAAGAAGTCCAAGATCAAGTACACAAACTGGTATCTTGCTTGTATATAAAACCAACAAACTGCAAGCCAAATAGAAGATAACAAACAACTGTGCTCCTTTTCATGAATCCTGAGACCACTGTCCCACATTGCTTTCTGCAGTTCTCAGATATAAACTATGAACCTGGCCTCTAACATTTTTTTGCTGGTTCCCCAAGACAACCCCTAATCTCTCAGTTCCATCTCCTGTTTTAAAAAATTCTGAATAATGTTTATATACAGTATTTACAAAAATGACTAGAAACTAGCCTTTAACCTTGGCAGTTTGATTTTTCATTCACACAGATAGAGGTAAAGGTTTTCCCCTGACATTAAGTCCAGTTGTGCCCGACTCTGGGAGTTGGTGCTCATCTTCATTTCTAAGCTGAAGAGCCAGCTTTGTCATAGACACCTCCAATGTCATGTGGCCAGCATGATTGCCTAGAGTGCCGTTATCTTCCTACCGGAGCAGTACCTATTGATCTATTCACATTTGCATGTTTTTGAACTTCTAGGTTGGCAGAATCTGGGGCTATCAATGGGAACTCACACCGCTTCCCGGATTCGAACCTGCAACCTTTTGGTCAGCAAGTTCAGCACCTCAGTGCCTTAACGAACCGGGCTCCACCGACAACCTACCAAATCCCCTCCTGCAAATGAATAAAAACCTAAACCCAAAACTGGAAATGATATTGCATCACCTCTAGATTGGCAGCAATACATGGGTGCTAGAATTATGTGGGGAGGGGAGTACCTACCACTATAACAATTGCCCATCGTTGGCCTCACAGTCAGTCTCAACTTACATGATTTACATAAATGCTGTATCATCAGAGCTACCGTTTATTCTCTCTTGTAAGAAAACAGCAGGACCTTAGACTCTTGTATTTCAATCTGAACAGAACAAGCTATCTCAGCATTTCATTATGAATTCTACATTCCATAGTACATGCCTTCCTTGTAACACAGGAGACATAAAATAAACCCACACGGCAGCTTCCATTTAAAACAAATCTCTGGTGTTGGAAATGGAATTAAGTGAATAGGAGTCTTAATTCTGCAAATTTTGCTACCTTCCTGTACTGATCACCTTTCTTCCTATAGTGTTTCCCTTGCAGAATTCCAATTTCTTCTGGAAACAAGAAAGCAAACAATAAGGACATTTGAATGGAATCTTGGTCAGTTCATTTTCAATTTGAAGTAATGCATAGTTGAATTTGTTTGCACTGTAAACGTTTGACTAGTAAAAAGAGCTTTGTTTTGCATACCCATTTTCCTTCAACAGCCAAAAATCACAGCTGTCTTCACAAAGAGAACTCTTTGAGTGAGCCATGTGCTCAGCAGTGGGCTTCCACTATTATGTAGCAATGTAAAGTGAACTATGAATTTTAATCCCATTCCCAAGTCAGCTACTTTGCCTTGCTGATACAATGCATACCACATGCTATAAGGATTGAGGAGTGTTCTACATTGCCATAGAATCCAAATTATCAAATATAATCCACATTACCTGCTTTGAACTGGATTATGAGTCTACACTGACATATAATCCAGTTCAAAGTAAACAATATGGATTTTATATGGCAGTGAAGATGGGGCCTGAGCCCTCCCTTTCCCCATGACATAAATTATTTGTTCATAATAGTCTACCTGCATTTTGAAAGAGTAGCAGAGAGGCAAAACATAGCTTTTATGAGCATAGGAAGTTGCCTACAACTTCATCAGACTCCAACTGTTCTGACTACTCAAATATAGATAGATCCTCAAAGGGATCTTGTTGGCCTAACCCCCTGCCTTGCAGGAATACACCATCAAACACTTATCTCAAATGGCTGTCCATCTTCTGTTTAGAAATTTGCAAAGAAGGAGACTTTACCACATTCCATAGCTTCAACATAGTCCATTGTAACTCTTACTATCAGAAATTTTTTCCGAATATTAAGCTGATATCTTTTCCTTCACAGTTTGGATCAATTGCTGTGTCCTAGTCTCATCTAGAACAAAAGAAATCAAGCTTGCATTATCTTCATTATGACATTTAAAAAATTGAACATGGCTATCATGTCACCTCTTCTCCAAGTTAAACATGCCCATGCTCCTCTGCTTGAAGATCTGTTGTGAGGAAGAGTTCATCATTCCCCTAGTAAATTGTTTCTCATCTACCATAGCGTTAGTACTCTGAAAATTCTAGGTTATTCATGTAAACCTAAAACTGATTTAGTCCTGCCACACATAAAATAGCTCACTCTTACCAAGCATAAAAAATACTGAAAATCTTGTTGTAGTCAAATCCAAAAATTCTTTCAGTACGCATCTTCAGATTCAAAATAGCTGATCGCTACTATTTGACATAATTCATGGTCTACATCTCCATGTTTGTATCTTAAGCTAATTATTTTACCTGTATAACTTCCTTTTAATAATGCCGTAAGGCAGTGTTTCCCAACTGCTGTTCCGCAGCACACTACTGTTCCATGACGGATCATCTGGTGTGCCGTGAAAACATCTCTCCCCTTTCTTCCCCCTCCTGCCTGCTACTGCTGCTTGGGGGAGGAGGAGGAGGAAGAGCCGAGCGGCGGTGAAAAAGAAGGGGCTTGGGCGCTGCCTCCTTCAGCCGTTTTCCCTCCGAGCGCCAGCCAGCCGGCCCATCCCAACTGCCAGGGAGGGCCTGGGCACCTCGGGGAGCCTCAGAAGAAAGGCTCTCCGCAGGGCCCAGGCCCTGCCTGGGAGCCGAGTTTGGCTGTCTTGCGTCTTCCGCTGAGCCCGGCGGGAGACGCGAGCTGGCCAAAGCCGGCTCCCAGGCAGGGCCTGTTCCCCAGGCTCTCCCTCCGCTTGTTAGGGAGAGCCTGGGGAAACAGAGGAGTTCTCGGGCACTGGCTGCTTCCAACGTGCGCTTCCACCTCCTCCATTTCCCCAGGCTCTCCCTCCATTTGTGAGGGAGCGCCTGGGAAAACGGAGGAATTCTTAGGCACTGGCTGCTTCCAAAGTGAAATCCACCTCCTCCGTTTCTCCAGGCTCTCCCAAACCCATAATCCAGTAATTACCATCCATTGTTCAGTCAAGGAGACCTTCCCCACTGCCAGCCTATATCAATCAGCAAACTTTGTTTCTCCCAAAGTAATCCCATCCCATGTCGATGAGCAGAAAGGGGTTGGACTTAGCTCTTTTCCAACTTTATGATTCTATGATTCTAGGGGTGGCGTGCATACAGAAGACTTGCTCAAAATTATTCTGGTAAGATGCATTATGATGTTTCCTGTCACACTGTACAAACACAATTACAAACTTTAAATTTTGCAACGATGGATGTAATTTTGGAACAGTAAGATTGGTACAAATTATGGTCCACAATCTTATTGGTTCACAAGTACATACTATGATCCACAATCATAGCAATGTCTATTCTTTCAAATGTCTATAAAATATCCATGTCTGTGACTGTGAGTTATGTCGAATTTGGGCATTCTTCCCCTGACATGCTTCTTTGGCCAATGGAGCAATAAACGATTCTGCATGTCTCTATTGCAGTGGTTGTCAACCTGTGGGTCCCCAGATGTTTAGGCCTTCAACACCCAGAAATCCTAACAGATAGTAAACTGGCTGGGAATTCTGGGAGTTGAAGGCCAAAACACCTGGGGACTTGGAACCAGCATACTAGGAAATGGACCCCAAGATTTTGGACCAAAAAAGGACAAAGCTGAGCATAGCAGGGAACCAAGTTGCCCAACTTGAGCTCCTGGAAGCAGCTCCATCCCCAACTGCTATGTTTAGAGAAAATCCCAGCATACAGTTTTTCTTGTCTGAGGAAAGAAACAAATCCTTCCTTGGTGCAGAGAAGCAACTGAAGCCTCGCTGGGCTCTACTCAGCAGAGGAAGGAGACTTAAGTCTCTTCTCAATTGAGAAAAGTAACAGAAACCTGCCTACATTTCTCTAGCAAAGGGAGACAAACCTCTTTCTAAATAGAGAGAAGTGACAGAGGTCCAGTTGCACAGAACCATTTGTCTCTCTCAGATCAGGAAAGAGTGACTCCTTCCTTGGCAGAGAGAGGGATGTTGCTCCACACACTTAGGCTTCCTGCCAGATATGCCACCTGGGGAGGGGGTTGCTCTCAGGAGCTTGGTACATGCAGCCTTTCCCCCAACCTATGGGTTTTTTTTAAATTTATTTACCACATTTGTATACTGCCTTTCTCAGCCTGCAGGTGACACAAGGCAATTCACAGAGAGCAACAATTCGATGCCTCAACCATTATAAAACAAATATAAAATTCAATTAAAACATTTAACATAAAGTATCAAAACCGTACAAAGCCATAAAAACATAATCATCAGCGTCTCCTTATGAAAATCATTATGCAATAGCATTGTCAAGTCATTCAGAATTTCATATTTACCTAAATTATGCTGCATTAGCAAAAGCTTGCTCTTTTTACGAAATGTCAGAAGGGAGGGGTCCGATCTTATATCCATGGGAAGGGCATTCCACAGCCAAGGGGCCACCACTGAGAAGGCCCTGTCTCTTGTCCCCACCAAATGCATCTGTGAAGGAGGCGGGACCGAGAGCAGGGCCTCCCCAGAAGATCTTAGAGCCCTATATAGTTCATGAGAGATACGTTCAGACAGATAAGTTGGGTCAGAACCATTTAGGGCTTTATAGGCTAAAGCCAGCACTTTGAATTGTGCCCGGTAGCAAACTGGCAGCCAGTGGAGCTGGCGCAACAAAGGAGTTGTATGCTCCCTGAGCGCCTCTCCTGTTAGCAACCTGGCTGCCATGCCATTTGAAGCTTCCGAACAGTCTTCAAAGGCAACCCCACGTAGAGTGCACTGCAGTAGTCTATACGGAATGTAACCAGAGCATGGACTACTGTGGCCAAGTCAGACTTCCCAAAGTACGGGTGCAGCTGGCGCGCAAGTTTTAACTGTGCAAATGCTCTCCAGGTCACCGCCGAGACCTGGGGTTCCAGGCTCAGCGATGAATCCAGGATCACTCCCAAGCTGCAAACCTGCGTCTTCAGGGGGAGTGTAACCCCGTCCAACACAGGCTGTAACCCTATGCCCTGTTCGGCCTTGCAACTGACCAGGAGTACCTCTGTCTTCTCTGGATTCAGTTTCAATTTCAGTTTCAATTTTTCCTTCAGCCATATCCCCTCTGCAGGTCAGCAGTTGAGTACAGTGTTTTCAGCTCTCTCAACAGCATGCCAGCTGGAGAAAGACCTGACTGGCAGAATGTCCTCTAGAAAAAGATTTGTTGAGAGGGGACTGCCCTTTTCTTCCTCTGAGGTTCAGAGAGTGAGACTTGCTCAATATTCACCCAATGAATTTCTATGGTTGAATGGGAATTTGAACTCCAGTCTCCTGTATTGTAGTCTAAACTGCTACACCCTACTGACTCTCCTTTCTAACATTACTGCTTAAATAGTTCATTATTTTCTCGTATGGTACATCCACCATAATCAAAGTTCTCAACATTTCCTCCTAACTTCTGATCTTCGTTGACTACTTCATCAGGAAGGCTACTTAGCATTGTATACCACTTACTTCATCATGAAGGCTACTTGGCATTGTACACCACTTTTTCCCCCTTTCAGGCTGGAGCGCATTAGACGATGCACGTGTACTTCTGTCAGGGCTCTGTCCAGAAAGGGGAGAGCAAGTGGCATATGCTGCCACCACGGCAACACAGGAGCCTTCCCATGTTGCCTTACCAGCAACTGTTGGCGACACTTCCCCCATGGGATGGGGCAAAGGCAAGTCACATGAAGTGGGACATGGAGCACCCCTGCCGAGAGCCCATGGATTGGCCACAACGTGTGGCCAATCCATGGGCCTTTGTCTCCACTGCTAACTATAGATTTGATAAACAGATGATCTCACTTGATATTCAGAGTAGCTTACAGTATAAATCAAACAGAATGCCTAAAACAATATAAAATATAGTTTCTTAAAAAGCATTTTCCCATAATAATAATAATAATAATACACTTTATTTTTATCCCCTCTTCTCACCCCGAAGGGGACTCAGAGTGGATTACATCACACATATGGCAGACAGTCCCTGCCGGTTCCACATACAATTACATACAACATACAACATATAACAAGTACAATTTTAGAAGGATTTTTCTTCAGGCTGCGTCACAGGGTGTGATTGCATCATTACGTCACAAGGGTGTGCTGTTGCTTCATCCTCATGACGGAGAGCCTCCGTTTCCGCATTCCACCTTCCGACAGCCGATCTTACTTTATTTAGGCGTTGTAAGTTCTTCTTGAAGAAATCCTTCCCCGCTTGGCGGTTCCCAGTTTTATCTAATCACAGCTGAGCTGTTTTCGAACTGTTGGGTGAACAGTGGACTGGGCTCACAGCTGGGTGTCCAAACCAGCCTGGGATTCGAACATGCAACCTTCAGATTGCCGGCACAGCTGGTGTTACTGCTGTGCTATCTCTCCGGCCCCAAAATAGTATAGTCAATTGGTTTTACAACATTAAAATTTAAACTATTAGAACCTGAAACACAATAGAACAGCACACCAAGTTGAATATCCCTCCACCCTGGTCTGACAAGGGTGAAGACTTGTTTAAACAAGGAAGTCTTTGCCTGCTGTGAAAGGACAATTGAAATGAAGATCAAACATGCCTCAGTGAGGAGTTCCTGTGTCTTCACCAATCAAGCCTGGGTGGTGGTGGGATGGAGAGAAAGCCCTCCTGCAATGATCGTAAGACTTGGGGAGGCTCATATGGGCTTTCAGAAAGCAATATAGGGTTTTGTAGATCAAAACCAGCACTTTGAATTGTGCCTAGAAACAGACTGGCAGCCATCAAAGCCTGTTTTAGCAAGGGACTTATATGTGTTCCCTAAAACCAACCCGTCAGCAGTCTAGCAGCCTCAGTCACAGTAAATAAAAAGTTTCGACAGATATTATACTATCGCATATTTCATCATTCAAAAAACTCAGGAAAAAATTATTCATCCCTGGACAAATCAGCTTTCATTTAGCCCAGCCTTTATATGACAAGCCAATTTCATCATTATTGCCTCATCCCTGTTAACGGTATTCCAATTTTTGACAGGCTATAATCTTTCCTTAAAATAAGCCTATATAAACTTCCGCTGCTGGATGGATATTGCTAATTCCATATAAGCCTTTTTCACCATATTTCTTAACACTTGAACATTACTGGTCTGAGTCCCTCTATGGAGGTGAGAAGGCAAGTGTACAAAAGTTTTAAATAAACAAAATAAAATAAATACTGCTGAATTCAACCTGCAGTTTAATTACAATTTACCTGAGCATGTTTGATAATCTCATTTTACTGTGCTCTTACTGCTTATTACAGGGGAAACCAGCTGATTCCTAATCCATCTAAAATGCAGACATGTACCTTTCATCTTAAGAACAGACAAGCATCTCAAGCTCAGCGGATGACCTGGGAAGGAATCCTACAGGAGCTTTTCAGTACATCCAAATACCGGGGAGTCAGGGCTGTAGCCAGGGGGCGGGGGGGGGGGTAGGAGTTCAAACCCCCAGAATTTTTCAGTTTAAAAAATAAACCTGGTTTACTGGTTAACCAAATCCCCGTGCTAGGTCTATGAGAAGAAAAGATTAAATTAGTCCCTCCAGAACTGCAAGCAAATTTCCACAATTTATTCATACTGGCATTACTTGCAGCAATAGTCAATATTGTGTAAGCAACCATGTTAGCCCACCCATAAGGGCCAGGCTGTGACACAGCTAGTTAGTAGCCAGCTTCATAACATCACTACTCATCGAGAGGTTATGAGTTTGAAGCCAGCACAGGTCAGAGTGAGCTCCTGACTATTAATAGCCTAGCTTGCTGTCGACCTTTGCAGCCCGAAAGACAGTTGCATCTGTCAAGTAGAAAATGTAGGTACCACTTTATGCAGGGAGGCTAATTTAAACTAATTTACGACACCATAAAACCTTCCAGCAAGGCTAATTAAACTAATTTATGACACCATAAAACCCTCTTTCAAGGGTTTGGTGTCACTACTGGACGGTGAAGTGGCAGCTCCCCATGTGGCCAGAATCAAGCATACTCTCATGAAGCCAGAAAGCTGGAATATTAGATTCCCTCTGTGTCTATCTATATATGTTGTTTGTCTAATGGAACTGAATGTTTGCCATGTATATGCACATTGTAATCCACCCTGAGTCCCCTGCGGGGTGAGAAGGGTGGAATATAAATTGAATAAATAAAATACATAAATAACTAGCAGGCAAAGCCTAAGGCAGTGTTTCTCAACCAGTGTGCCATGGCACACTAGTGTGCCGTGAGCGATCATCAGGTGTGCCGTGGGAAATTGGAACCTCCGGCATATTGAGTATTCATGCCAAGTTTGGTCCTGATCCAACATTGTTTCAGTCCACAATGCTCTCTGGATATAGGTGAACTACAACTCCAAAACCCAAGGTCAATGCCCACCAAACTCTTATAGTATTTTCTCTTGGTTATGGGAGTTGTGTGTGGGAAGTTTGTGTCTTTCTGCCATTCCTGCCAGGATTTCTATGTTCATCGAAACAGGCCCAGGTTTCACACTGAGTGTATAAATACATTTAAAAACATATTAACTATATGTATTACTGTGTTAGAGTGTCATTTTGTGTCATTTCGGTTGGTGGTGTGCCCCAGGATTTTGTAAATGTAAAAAACGTGCCGCGGCTCAAAAAAGGTTGAAAAACACTGGCCTAAGGCATGGAGAGGATTTGAAGGCCCTCCTGAAGGAGACCAGTCTTGGCGGGGGCAGTTAACAGGCGTGGCGCTGCAGGCGATTTAAGGTTGCTCTGCCCCCCCCCCCCTTCTGTGCTCTGCTTCAGCATGAGGTAGAAGGCAGGTTCCTAATGGGGAATTAAGCTTTCCTCCTTGCTCCCCCCCTCCTTTTTCCAGATAGTAGGGTTCCCATTGCTATGTTTATACATAGGTTGTTGCCAACTCTTAAACATTTGAAAACATTCATAAAAAGCACAATGGGGCAAAAAATGACTGGATCTGCACTCTTGAATGTCAACCAAAGTTAATCAATGGGGCCTGATTTCTGTCAAAGTGTATTGACACAGTTTTCTATTGTTCCCAGCAGACATTGTGGTATTGTTTTGTAACTGTAAATTACCAATTAACAGTCATTTTCAGTTATTTTAAGACTTGAAACTCTGTAACTAAAATAGAAAACTGATTTAATTAAGTCTATATAAAATATAGAACTAACCATACTATTTAAATTACTTTGTGTTTCTGAATATGGCTCTGCCAGGAGTTATTCTAGACCAGTGTTTCCCAACCAGTATGCCGCGGCACCCTAGTGTGCCATGAGCAATCAGCAGG
>JARBWK010000003.1:64559714-64684930 GCA_030556195.1 Anolis apletophallus | reverse complement strand
TTCCGCTGCTGGATGGATATTGCTAATTCCATATAAGCCTTTTCACCATATTTCTTAACACTTGAACATTACTGGTCTGAGTCCCTCTATGGAGGTGAGAAGGCAAGTGTACAAAAGTTTTAAATAAACAAAATAAAATAAATACTGCTGAATTCAACCTGCAGTTTAATTATAATTTACCTGAGCATGTTTGATAATCTCATTTTACTGTGCTCTTACTGCTTATTACAGGGGAAACCAGCTGATTCCTAATCCATCTAAAATGCAGACATGTACCTTTCATCTTAAGAACAGACAAGCATCTCAAGCTCAGCGGATGACCTGGGAAGGAATCCTACAGGAGCTTTTCAGTACATCCAAATACCGGGAGTCAGGGCTGCAGCCAGGGGGCAGGGGGGGGTAGGAGTTCAAACCCCCCAGAATTTTTCAGTTTAAAAAATAAACCTGGTTTACTGGTTAAGCAAATCCCGTGCTAGGTCTATGAGAAGAAAAGATTAAATTAGTCCCTCCAGAACTGCAAGCAAATTTCCACAATTTATTCATACTGGCATTACTTGCAGCAATAGTCAATATTGTGTGTTAACCAAGTTAGCCCACCCATAAGGGCCAGGCTGTGACACAGCTAGTTAGTAGCCAGCTTCATAACATCACTACTCATCGAGAGGTTATGAGTTTGAAGCCAGCACAGGTCAGAGTGAGCTCCTGACTATTAATAGCCTAGCTTTGCTGTCGACCTTTGCAGCCCGAAAGACAGTTGCATCTGTCAAGTAGAAAATGTAGGTACCACTTTATGCAGGGAGGCTAAATTTAAACTAATTTACGACACCATAAAACCTTCCAGCAAGGCTAATTAAACTAATTTATGACACCATAAAACCCTCTTTCAAGGGGTTTGGTGTCACTACTGGACGGGTGAAGTGGCAGCTCCCCCCATGTGGCCAGAATCAAGCATAAGAACATAAGAAGAGCCATGCTGAATCGCGCCTCAGCCCATCTAGTCCAGCATTCTGTATCACACAGTGGCCCACCAGTTGTACATGGGGATCTCGAGCAGAGGGAGGGCAAAACCCTGACCTGCTCCTGACCCCCACAACCAGTACCCAGGGAAATCCTGCCTACCTCAACCAACTCCGAGGGGTGGCACTTGAATGTCCTTTTCAGTAACTACCGATACACTTGGTATCCATGAATCTGTCTAATCCTGCCTTGAAGTTGTTCAGGCTGACAGCTGTCACAACCTCTTCTGGAAGTGAGTTCCATAACCCAATGACCCTCTGGGTGAAGAAATATTTCCCTTTATTAGTCCTAATTTTCCTACCTTGGAGCTTCAGGAGTGCCCTCTAGTCCTAGTGTTTTGTGACAAAGAAAATAATTTTCTTTATTCACCTTTTCTATCCCATGCATGATTTTATACACTTCGATCAAGTCACCTCTTAAACGCCGTCTTTCAAGGCTGAAAAGACCAGGCGTTGCAACCTGGTTTCATAAGGGAGCCGCTCCATCCCTTGGATCATTCTTGTTGCCCTTTTCTGTACCTTTTCCAGTTCTGTTATATCCTTCTTAAGGTGCGGAGACCAGAATTGTACACAGTACTCCAAATGTGGCCTTACCATCGATTTGTAGAGAGGTAATACAATATTTGCTGACCTATTTTCGATTCCCTTTCTGATCATGCCTAGCATAGAATTTGCTTTTTTCACTGCTGCTGCGCACTGGGTTGACATCTTCATTGAGCTGTCACCAAGACCCCAAGATCCCTTTCCTGGTTTGTCTCGAAAGCTTTGACCCCATCAATTTGTAGGTGTATTTGGGGTTCTTTGCCCCGATGTGCATGACTTTACACTTGTTTAGTAGGCATGAGAAAAAGATTATGAAAATGATTCGTTTCGTAAGAAATTCGTAAGAAATGCTACTTTCAGCGTTCCGCACCTGGAACGCCAACCAGAAGTGGACTTTCTTTTTAGAACCTCGGGGCCAGGATTTTCTTAGTGTCGTTATTAGGTCGTAAGGGGCATAAGGGGGCACTCCTCTCTCTCTCACCACCCTCCCGCCCCTTGCCAATATTATGGCAAGGCAAGCCCTAAACTCGCTCCTTCCCTCGGCTGGAAGGGGCCTGGAAAAATGTAAACAGAGAGGATTACTCAGAGTAAATCTGCAAGGAGGGCACTTTGGATGAAGGGCCCTCCTCCTTGCAGATTTACTGAGTAATCCTCTGTTTACATTTTTCCAGGCTTCCTGCCTCTCCTGCCTGCCAGCCAGGATCTAAGGCATCAAAGAGTATTGGGGGGTGAGAAACCAACCTAATGTATAATAGAATGAATGCTACTGTAAGTGCCACTGCCTAATATTATAAGTAATCCAGCTGGTCATACCTAATTCCATGCATGCAATAATACAGCAGTAATAACAATAACAAGAGGTAAAATTCAAACCGAAGTATTCTGAGTGGTCCCTGCCTCATGCAAACGGGCTCATGCGGTGCAAAAGGGCTCATGCGGTGCAACGGTGCAAACGGAAATTAGCCCGGAAAAGCCAGCTGGGAGCACACACACATACATATTCTTGGGAGGGGGTTGTTGCAGAATCCCGGCCTCATAGAGAAGATTCTGCAGCAAACCCCCCAAGAATATGTATGTGTGTGCACCCAAGCAGAAAACGCTGTCTTTTTCCGGGCTAATTTCCCGGGCTCACAGAGAAGAGCCCGTTTGCACCGCATGAGGCAGGGACCAGTCAGAATACATCGGTTTGAATTTACCTCTTCTTATTCCCATTGGTATTACTGCTGTATTATTGCATGTGCATGGAATGTAGGCATATGACCAGCCTGGGCAAACTTGGCCCTCGTCCCTCGGGATCGGGGTGAGAGAGAGGCAGCGAGGAGCGAGGGGCTCCTCCTCCTTTTCTTTTGCTGCTTCCAAGAATAGAATACCCCCTCCCCTCCTTCCCTCCCTCCTTCCTATTTGGAGAGTCCCATCTAGAATTCAGTGTGATTGATTCAAGTTTTTGGCTACAACTCCCAGAAATCCCAGCCAATTTACCAGCTGTTAGGATTTCTGGGAGTTGCAGGCCAAAAACCATCTGGAATGCACATGCTCTGGCATACAGTTACTAACGGATTTCGTAGTACTTAAGTTACATTTCCGAAATTTTTTGGGACTTTTTTTTGTAAGTCTTTCTTTTACTAATCAACCCCCCCCCCCCATGTGATTTACGATTCACCATTTTAGGATTCTAAACCATGCCTATTGTTTAGGTTAAAATGCATTTGCCACATTGTTACCCATTCACTCAATATCAAGAGATCTTTCTGGAGCTCTTTACAATCAGTTTCATTTTTAACTACCCTGAACAATTTAGTGTCGTCTGCAAACTTTGCTACCTCAGAATTCACTCCCTACATCCAGATCATTAATGAATAAATTAAAAAGTAACGGACCCAAACCTGAACCTTGGGGTATGCCACTTCTCACCTCTTTCCACCCAGAGAAATGTCGTTTATTACCACCCTTTGTTTCTACAGTTTAGCCAGGTTCCAATCCAGGACAAGACCTGTCCCCTGATTCCATGGCAGAAGAGCTTAATTAGGAGCCTTTGGTGAGGGACTTTGTCAAAAGCCTTTTGAAAGTCAAGGTAAACAATATCGACTGGGTCCCCTTTATCTATGTGTTTATTTACACCCTCAAAGAATTCTAACAAGTTAGTAAGACATGATTTGCCTTTGCAGAAACCATGTTGATTTTCTTTCAGCAATGCCTGTTCTTCTATGTGCCTAGTAATTTTTTCTTTAATAATGGTTTCCATCACTTTGCCTGGAACTGAGGTTAAACTGACTGGTCTATAATTTCCTGGATCACCTCTGGATCCTTTCTTGAAGATCGGTGTTACATTTGCCTCCCTCCAGTCCTCGGGTACAGTGCCTGATCTTAGAGAAAGGTTATATATCTTAGCTAGAAGTTCAGCAATACTCTCATGAAGCCAGAAAGCTGGAATATTAGATTCCCTCTGTGTCTATCTATATATGTTGTTTGTCTAATGGAACTGAATGTTCACCATGTATATGCACATTGTAATCCACCCTGAGTCCCCTGCGGGGTGAGAAGGGTGGAATATAAATTGAATAAATAAAATACATAAATAACTAGCAGGCAAAGCCTAAGGCATGGAGAGGATTTGAAGGCCCTCCTGAAGGAGACCAGTCTTGGCGGGGGCAATTAACAGGAGTGGAGCTGCAGGCTATTTAAGGTTGCTCTGCCCCCCCCCCTTCTGTGCTCTGCTTCAGCATGAGGTAGAAGGCAGGTTCCTAATGGGGAATTAAGCTTTCCCTCCTTGCTCCCCCCTCCTTTTTTCCAGATAGTAGGGTTCCCATTGCTATGTTTATACATAGGTTGTTGCCAACTCTTAAACATTTGAAAACATTCATAAAAAGCACAATGGGGCAAGAAAAGCTGACTGGATCTGCACTCTTGAATGTCAACCAAAGTTAATCCATGGAGCCTGATTTCTGTCAAAGTGTATTGACACAGTTTTCTATTGTTTCCAGCAGACATTGTGGTATTGTTTTGTAACTGTAAATTACCAATTAACAGTCATTTTCAGTTATTTTAAGACTTGAAACTTTGTAACTAAAATAGAAAACTGATTTAATTAAGTCTATATAAAATATCCTCTCCATTGGCGCCCCCTTGCAGTGGGGGAGGCTTATGCACCTAGTGAAGTTGTGAGCTATGCTGGCGGTGGCATAATAGCCGGCGGTAGGGCCTCCCATACCAGACAGGTCACAACCGAAGGGTCTGACAAAGAGCGTCAAAGGGCAGGATGGGCTCTCTAGCCTTTTGGCAACCATCCTAAGAGAAGGAAAACTCTGATTTCAAACCCGGGCAGATGGTGCTCGTCTAACCCTGTAAGGTCAACCATCTAAGAGAAGGAAACTCGAACCAAACCTACGACCTGAGGACCTCGCTGCCACCGTCCAAGCTTGCTAGGCCCTGGCAGATGAACCTTTGGTTTAAAGGGTGAGGCCAGTTCTAGCACGCTGCGCTCCACCAGAAAAATCCATTGCACAGGCTCGAAGGACACATCCAACTTCCGAAAAAGCCCTGTAGCGATAGGCGAGGGACGAAACGGTAGGTGTAAAGATGCACTGGAAGCCGCAGACCCAACCCTGCATGCAGGCGGTTCAGGACTTTGGTCGTTTCGAGACTGACCCCGGGAGATGACAGTCTTGTTCGGCAGCATCCTGACCGCCCCAGCAGCCTTGTTGAAGGAGCGCACTGCTTGCTCCGGATGGAGAGGGGCCTAGAAAAGGTGGCCTAAAAAGCTCATCCCCGTCTACCTGGTTGGCTAGCCGCGGCCAACGGGCATCTTCCGATGCGGTCGAACAAAGACAAAGAAACAAAGGCCAACACCTGCCTGCAAAGGTGCAATAGACTGACACTTGCATGCTGGAACATCAGAACCATGCAAGATTCTGCAGATAGTGGACGTCCTGAGCGTCGTTCTGCTCTAATAGCCCATGAACTATCACGGCTTAACATTGACATCGCTGCTCTTAGTGAAGTTCGTCTCCATGAGGAAGGCAGCCTTAAAGAACACGGTGCCGGCTACACACTCTACTGGTCTGGCAAACCCAAAACTGAGAAACATCTTTCAGGAGTAGGCTTTATGATTAAAATTCCATCGCCTCTAAACTCGAGACGTTGCCGACAGGTCACTCTGATCGCATTATCTCCTTACGCTCCCACATGCTGTTCTCTTCAGTATATATGCCCCAACTATGCAAGCTGACCCTGTGGAGAAAGACAAATTCTACTCAGACCTACGCCACCTCATACAAAAGGTCCTGAAGAAGATAAAATCATTATCCTTGGTGATTTCAATGCCAGAGTAGGAAAAAACTTTGAAGCCTGGAAAGGTGTATTAGGCAAGCACGGTGTTGGAAACTGTAATGATAATGGGCGCCTTCTGCTAGAGTTTTGTGCAGAACAGCAGCTGACTATTACAAACACCATCTTTCAGCAGAAAGATAGCTTGAAGACCACCTGGATGCATCCCCGATCCAAGCAGTGGCACCTCATTGACTATGTTTTAGTGCGCCAGAGAAACATTCGTGATGTCCGTCATACTCGAGTGATGCCCAGTGCAGAATGTCAAACAGACCATCGCCTTGTAAGATGTAAACTAAATCTACACCTTAAGCTCAACCCTAAGAGGGGTGGCATCTTAAAGAGGAGACTCCAAGTCAACAATCTTCAACAGGCTGTTGTGAGAGACAACTTCCAGGTAAATCTGCAAGCAAAACTTGAAGTCCACCCTACAGATTCTTCTCCTACAGAGCTCTGGCAACACATCAAAACAGTATCCTGTAGTCTGCTGAAGAACTCTAGGATTCTCCCTTAAGAAAAACCAAGACTGGTTTGATGAAAACAACCAAGAGATCCAGGAGCTGTTGGCAAAGAAGAGAACCACTCACCAGGCATTCCTCGCCCAGCCATCTTGCCATGTAATAAAAAGCAGCCTTCGAAAAACTCAGAGACATCCAGAACAAGTGGTGGATTGATTTATCAGAAAAGACACAACGCTGTGCAGATCTCGGTGATCACAGAGGTTTTTATGAAGCTCTCAAAGCAGTGTTTGGACCTACTTATCAGGTCCAATGCCCCTTATACAGTACAGATGGTCAAACACTAATTACTGATAAAACCTCCATCCTGAACCGATGGGCTGAACATTTTCAGGGTCTCTTTAATGCCAGCCGAGTAGTCCAAGGTTCAGCTATCCAACACATGATACAACAACCAATGAAAAATGAACTGGACACAGCTCCCACTCTGGAAGAGACCATTGAGGCCATACAGCAGTTGAAAAATGGCAAGGCAGCCGGGATCGATGGAATCCCACCTGAAGCTTGGAAACAGGGAGGTCATGTACTGCATGCTAAATTCCACGAGCTCCTTGTGAGTTGCTGGGAAAAAGGTGAACTGCCATCAGATCTCCGAGATGCAGTTATCATCACCCTGTATAAGAAAAAGGGAACAAAATCCGATTGCTCAAACTATCGAGGTATAACACTGCTCTCCATTGCTGGAAAAATCCTTGCAAGGATACTCCTGAACAGATTAGTCTGCTATTGCAGAAGAACTTCTCCCTGAAAGCCAATGCGGCTTCAGAGCAAATAGGAGCACCACAGATATGGTTTTTGCCCTTAGACAACTGCAAGAGAAATGTAGAGAGCAGAACAAAGGACTCTATGTAACATTTGTCGACCTCACCAAAGCCTTCGACACTGTGAGCAGGAAAGGTCTGTGGCAGATCCTGAACGTCTAGGATGTCCCCCAAGTTCCTCAAAATGATTGTCCTGTTACATGAGGGCCAGCACGGTCAAGTCAGATATGGCGATGCTCTCTCGGAGCCCTTTCTCATAACTAATGGAGTGAAACAAGGTTGTGTTCTTGCACCAACCCTATTTACAATCTTCTTCAGCATGATGCTCCAAAGGGCTATGGCAGACCTACAAGAAGAAGACGGCATATATATACGCTATCGTACTGATGGTAGCTTGTTCAACTTAAGCCGTCTGAGGGCTCGCACTAAGACTCTAAACTATCTAGTCCGTGAGCTACTTTTTGCTGACGATGCTGCCCTTGTCGCCCATTCAGAAGCAGCCCTGCAGCGCCTCACATCCTGCTTTGCAACAGCTGCAGAGCTGTTTGGGCTGGAAGTCAGCCTGAAGAAAACAGAAGTCCTCTACCAGCCCGCACCACAGGAAGAACACCACCATCCTCACGTCAGCATAGGCACATCTGTGCTTAAGTCCGTTCAGCAGTTCACCTACCTGGGAAGCATCATCTCTTCAGACGCCAAGATTGACAAAGAGATAGATCACAGATTATCAAAGGCATATAGTGCATTCGGAAGGCTTCACAAAGAGTCTGGAGCAACAAGCACCTGAGACAAAGCACCAAAATCAGTGTGTACAGAGCTATCATACTGTCCATTCTCCTCTATGGGTCTGAAACATGGGTCACCTATCGCCAACACCTACGACTCCTCGAGCGCTTTCATCAGCGCTGCCTTCGAAGACAATCCTAAATATACACTGGACCGACTATGTGACGAATGTTGCTGTCCTTGAGCAAGCAGGGATCACCAGCATTGAGGCCATGCTATTGAGAACACAGCTGCGCTGGGCAGGGCACGTCTCTAGGATGGAGGACCACCGCCTCCCAAAGATACTACTCTACGGTGAACTCGCCACGGGTCAGCGCAAGAGAGGCGCCCCCCAAAAGAGATATAAGGACTCCCTGAAACAACATCTCAGGCTTGGCCAGATTGATCACCAACAATGGTCCACCCTGGCCTCACATCGGGAGGCATGGAGAAGCACTATCCACAATGCTGCGGCCTCTTTCGAGAAGACACGCCGAATGGGTCTCGAAGAGAAACGACAACGCAGAAAGAACCGCAACTTGGAAAAACATCACCTAAGGAGACTTTCTGCTGCGCTTTCTGCAACCGAACTTGCCTATCTCAGATTGGCCTTTTTAGTCATCAACGCGCTTGTAAAAAGCGTGGGATGAGTCCTTCCTGAATCTTCGTTCGCGAAGTAATGCCGAGAGATAAAATATAGAACTAACCATACTATTTAAATTACTTTGTGTTTCTGAATATGGCTCTGCCAGGCATTATTCTAGACCAGTGTTTCCCAACCAGTATGCCGCGGCACCCTAGTGTGCCGTGAGCAATCAGCAGGTGTGCCATGGGAAATTGGCACTCTTCCCCTTCCTATCAGCTCTTTCTCCCTTTTTCCCTCCCCAAAGATCCTCCCCAAGGCAAAAGAAGGGCCGAATGCCGGAAGCTCCATATCGGTGAATTGGGCAGTGAGCGAACCTGGGAGCATAGGGGGGCAGAAGCATTCACAGGTTTCCAAGAAACAAATTGAGCCTCTCCGCTTGGAAATGTTTATTTATTTTTTACTATTTTACTGGATTTTTTAAGAGTTGCCCCCCCCCCCCCCCCCCCAAAGGAACTGCTCAGGGTGAAATTTCACAAGGGTCTGGAGAACAAGCCCTATGAGGAGCAGCTTGAAGAGCTGGGCATGTTTAGCCTGAAGAAGAGAAGGCTGAGAGAAGACATGATAGCCATGTATAAATATGCGAGAGGAAATCATATATATGTTGTGTTCATCGAAACAGGCCCAGGTTTCACACTGAGTGTATAAATACATTTTAAAACGTATTAACTATATGTATTACTGTGTTAGAGTGTCATTTTGTGTCATTTTGGTGGGTGGTATGCCCCAGGATTTTGTAAATGTAAAAAATGTGCCACGGCTCAAAAAAGGTTGAAAAACACTGTTCTAGACCATGCTCTGACTTATAAGAAGCACTGCTTGAATATCAAGCAAAAAGTGGGTGCTAGAAACAATATCATACGAAATCTGACTAGCACAACCTGGGGCTCACAACCAGACACAGTCAAGACATCTTCCCTTGTGCTTTGCTACTCTGCTGCTGAGTACGCATGCCTCGTGTGGAATACGTATCACTATGTTAAAACAATGGATGTGGCTCTTAATAAGACATGCCCCATTATCGCAAGATGTCTACTCCCTACACCGCTGGAGAAATTATACTGTTTGGCCATTATTGCACCACCTGACAACCATTGGGAAGTAGCAGTGTGTAATGAAAGGGCCAAGGCATTGACATCTCCGGCCTATCCCCTGTTCAAATATCAGACAGCGCACCAATGACTTAAATCAAGAAACAGCTTCCCAAGATCCACAGAGATACTTACAGGAACAACTCAGCAAATGAGAGTCCAAAAGTGGCAGGATAAAACCCAGAATCTCAATCCATGGCTGATATCAGATGAGAAATCTCCCCCCCCCAAAAAAAGCACACAGAAGACTGGGCGACTTGGATTGCACACTAGCACCACGAGATGCAGAGCCAATCTTAGGAAATGGGGCTACAAAGTGGAGTCCACAACATGGAAGTGTAGAGAAGAGCAAACCACAAACTACTTACTACAATGCAGCCTGAGCCCTGCCACATGCACAATGGAAGACCTTCTCACAATGACAGCAGAAACACTCTAAGTGGCCAGCTTCTGGCCAAAGGAAATCTAGCATAATGCCAAGTTTTGAACTTTGTGTTTTTAAATACATTATAACTGCATCCTCAATTCGCTTCTGACATGATAAATAAACAAATCTAATCTGAATTGAGGCAACCACTTTTTGCTTGGCATGAAAAGTGCTAAAGATTTAGGGGTTCACAATGGCATCGTACCAACATTTAGCTTAATAGGTTGAAAGAAAATAAATCTCTTCCATTTCACTAAATTTGCTTTCCTATTCTGCCCAACAGAAAACATTCAAGTTGTGCATGGTTGTCCATCTAATTATGCCATGGGAAGAAGAAGAAAAAACTGGCTTTTGTGCAATCATTTTTATTTTTAAAGAAAGTTCAAATTCTACCATGATTTAAAGGTTATGTACCTCCAAGAGTATTTTTAAAGGATCTGTAAGGGAAAGCTAACCCAATGTTGTTTTTCAAGTCAAAAAGTATGACCTTTACAGGATGTGGCACTAAGCCAAGCATCTGTCCAATTTTTGGAGCAATGTTGCACTGAATGTATGCAGGAGTTCAGACAGTCAGACACAGTGGTTCCCTATTCATCTTTCTTCACACTGTCCATCTGGTTGTCTAAAAAAAGTATTTATTCTAATTCTTAAATTAGATGAGATTATCCCATCTTTTAACCACCAAAAAATCACAATCTTGAGCAGGGTTCAAGTAGTGAACCTTAGCCTCCATATTGTATGGTCATAGTAGCTGGTGATTTTGAGAGCCGAAATCCAAAAACATTACTTCACCAAGTTCTGCAAAGAACCCACCAAGTGGACCTTCGTAACCATGTCGCTTTCCTGCCATTTTCTCTGATTTATTCAGTTCTCTTTCCTGTATCTTTTTCACCTGTAGTCTAGGGGTGATGTTGAACAGAAAAAATATGGTGGGAGAGGGCAAAAGTAAACAGATCGTTCCACACCAAAACATGCCCTGCTAGAGTTTATACCTAGTGTTTCTCAGGTGTCATTCTGACCTCTGCCAGCCTACTTTCTCCCTTCTCCAGCTCAGAGAAAGCTGACCTCACAATGTCTCCATGATAGCACTCTGGCAATCGTGAGTAGGCTCTTTCCTTCCTTTCTTTCACTCTCTCTTCCTTTTTTCTTCTTTATGTGCTTTCCTCATACACCTTACACCCTCTTCTTTCTTTCCTTTGTCTTTTTTCCTTGCTCTTCCATCCTTTTTCTCTTCCTTCCTTCATCTCTTCTTTATTTTTTTCCTTTCTCTTCCCTTCTTTATCTTTCTTTCCTCCCATTCCCACTTACCTTTTCCATTTCCTTTTCTTTCTCTTTTTTCCTTACCTTCTTTTTCTTTCTTTTCCCTTCCTTTCCCTTGTTCCTCTCTTCCCGACAAGGTGCCAGAATTTAAAGACCATCTAAAGACCTATCCAATCTGCCTATCCAGTCCGTTTTAATCCTGAATTTTAAACTCGCATCTTGTGTTCACTATACAGTGATACCTTTACTTAAGAGTTTAATTCATTCTGTGACTCAGCTCTTCACTCAAAATGTTCTTACTGCAAAGTGATTTTTCTTATTGAAATGTTATTAATCTGTTCTGTGGCCCTGAATTTCACAATTTTTTTGTTATTTTTTTAAAAAGAAAATGTACATTATAAATAACAAATAATGTTATTCACATGGAACAATAAAACGTATTATTATCTTATTGTTGATACCATATTGTTTTGTTGACCCTACTTTTCAACTTACAGAGCTAATTTACTGCTTTTCTTTGAAATCCAGTAAATATTCAAAAACATTTAACCTACTGATGACCCCAGTTAATATAATTTTATTGGTATCTATATTTATTTTGAAATTTAACAATAGCTGCTGCATTTACCACCCTCAGTTTATACTTGAGCCAATACATTTTCCCAGTTTTTTGTGGTAAAATTAGGTGCCTCTGCTTATATTCAGGGCGGCTTGTATTCAAGTATATACGGTAAGTGGCATGCATTTTGATTTACAGGTCTAAAAGGCCCTATAGATTCTTACAGTTGATTAGATTTAATATATAATGCTCAGAAATCCTAGCATCCTCAAAACATGGAACAAACCACAAGTTGTGGTCTTCCAGACAAAGGAGCTGAATGTCTTTCAGCACCAAATTAAAATGTATGTTGAGGAATTATTTTTAATTACTTTACCAAAGGAATCGTTGCCCTTGCTCACTTCTTTCCCTTGCTTACTTTTTCCTTTTAATTCTACAATCCAACCCTGACCACATTCAGTAATATCATTTTCTGTGGAATTTTACTGCCAAATGTGAATAATTTGGATTGCAATCTTAGTCAAACAATATATTGCCAGATGTCTTTTGATATACCACAATATGTGCCCAAAAGTTATGATGTAAATACATAGTCAGTATGTGTCACATCACACAAAATCTCATAGGTGTTGTCAAGGGTTGCTTGAGTTTATGGAAATAAACTTTAATCATAATAGCAATATAGTGGTGAATGCATCACATTAAATGTTTTGATTTAGAGACCTTTCACATTTTACAAAACTTCTCCAAATCAGCCATACCAGAAATTATATTCCTTGAAAATTAATTGGGTGTTGATTAAAGGCACAACAGCTCATTTGACTGAGAAATATCAACATGGGGAAATTTACTTCCTTGATAAAGGTCTTTTTTATGGACAAAGTGGTTGCCAGAATTTTTAAGGACTTCCTTGATGCAATAAGCTGTAGGTAACCAACGCACAACAATAAAATGTAAGCTTTGGGCACTAACTATTCATCACACCCCTACCTAAACAGTGGTAGGATATGCCCTGTATATTTACTAGATAGTATTATTTGCTTATGCTTTATTTCTGGTTGTTTTAGGCATCACAATCTTGTGTCTCCACTTTATCTAATATATTATTATTTCCGATCCATCTTTCCTTGTGACTCAAGGTAGGTTACAACATATGGTCATTACATGAAATGCACATATTAAAATATATTTCTAGAAAATACATATATTAAAATACACAGGAAAAAATTAAAATACAGTGGAATCTCTACTTAAGAGCATCCCAACTTAAGAGAATGCTGAGTTAAGAGCTATGGCTTGGCCTGGGTTTTGACATAAGAGCAGTGTGTTGAGTTAAGAGCTAGTGCCAGAGGGAGTGCTAGTGCCAGAGTACAGAGATTTAGGGCTTCAAAGGAGGAGCCTATGTGCCTCGTTCTCTTGTTTGCTTTGGAAGAATGCTGTCCACTTTGCTCTTGCCCATGTTGGGTTAGTTGATTTTGTGTGGTTTTTATTCCTGATTGTGGAAAAGAAAAAAGTTTGGATTATTGATGTTGCCATACTAGGTGACAGTCGCATTGAGGAAAAACAACAGGAAAAACTCAGCCATTATCAAGACCTCAAAATCAAACTGCAAAGGCTCTGGCATAAACCAGTAAAGGTGGTCCTAGTGGGATCTGTTGTTCCAAAAAAAGGGGTTTGATGTAAAGTATAAAAACGCAGCAGAGAAGCAGTTAAAAAGGGTTCACAGCAAATGTGGCATATGAGGACTCACACTGGAAATAAAGCATCTGAGCAAACAAGCCATGTTATTAAAGCATTTCTACTTTATTGTAGAAAGAAACAGAACAGCATGTTTAACAAGTTAGAACAGGAGAAAACATACACATGCAACAGCATGTTTAACAAGTTAGAACAGGAGAAAACATACCATGAGGCTCACAAAATGGAGGTATACAGCAGAAGACTAACAGCAACTCTAAACTCCTCCCTTCTTCATCGCTGTGATTGGAAGAGAGAGAGAGAGCCAATAGGCAGAGCCTAGCAACAATGGTTTATTTCTTCCAACTATAATATTATTCTACCGCTAGATGGCGCTCATGAGAGAGGAAATCTGCTTACTTCTATCCACTCTCATGAGACAGACACATCACATCCATCTAGACTTCAGTATAAACATATTGAACTACATCATTTTGCCATTAATTTCAACAGGATCTACACGCATTATTCGCCAATACATCACACAGTCCTAGACACTTGGGAAGTGTCCGACGTGTGATTTTATACAACAGCGAGTAGAGTGATTTTGTCTGCTGTGGACTCATCTTGTTGTGTTCCAAATAAATAATAATAAACAACTTCATTTGTAATCCGCCCTATTTCCCCATGGGGACTCAGGTCAGTTTCCAACATAGTAACAGGCAAACATTCAATGCCTATATAAACAATGAAGAGCTAGATATACATCTACATCTATATATACTAATTTCATATATGTATTTCCCCCTGAAACGTTTGCAAATCCTCTCTCAATATATGTGCATTTCCCTCCTGCAATATTTGCAAGCTCTATATATCTATGTTTATATCTATCTAGACATCTCTCTCAAATGTGGTATTGGCTATCCCTGACTAGATTACATTAAATTCTTCCTACTGACTATTGGACATTTCATAGTTTGCTACAGAATTTTAATTCCAAACCATAATGTTAATTAACACATATTCTGAGGAGCAATGGTGTCAGCATAAGAAAGGGACAACATACTACATGCATCCTACAATACGATCTTCACCTATCTCTGATTTAAACCATAAGTGAATTGATACCCAACGATTGTGAAATCACACAGTAAGTGAAGTACTGTCTTGGAATGGTCAGAATCCTTTATCAACTACTTAAGTAGATATCGCTGGGGAGCTTATCCTCAATTGTCAAAGTTGGTGCACTTGTGTCAATATTAGAGCCACATATTTGTATGTATTGTTTCCATTCAAATCAAAAAATCCTGCACTTTAGATAATTGTAGCTCTACACCGAACACATTACTTACAGCTCAAAGTTGATCTAGCCTATAATAGGCAGATGACCAGAATGGGAATGGAGTTCCAAAAAGCACCCTTTCTCACTCTGATGCCCACCTCATGCAATTACTATGCTGACTGAGGTTGAGGGGAAACTGTAACACAACATATCTGGAAGGCAACAGGTTGAGGAAGTTGATTTCATTCTTCGGTTTACTACGACTGAGCACTTCTGGGTAATGGTCAATCAAGTGGAATAATACAACATTTAGGGTCTAGTATTTCAGCATCCCTCTTTCAGATAATGTCTTGTCTTTCCTTCACTTTCTTTTGCATTGTTTTTACAGAGTTGATTGGTGAACTGAGAGAAATATTCTGGTCAAATTTAGTTTCCAGATACAGGCTGTACAGACCATTAGAAACACATCAAGAGACTCAGTAACTGGAACTGAAGTTTTCTGCATCCTTAACCCTCACTGATAAACAAATGCACCTTGTGTAATATCACGATTTGCTTTGCCTCAAGACACAGATAACTTTTCTGTCTTGCTACATGCTCCTTTCTCCTCCGAATCTGCCATTTCCATCAAACAGATGAGCTACCTAAATGCAATAAATTGAGATTAATATGTGGCTGAGGCCGAGGAGTAGCATTCAGTTGGCTATTATGGAAAATGAATCAACCACCCCACCCGCTTTCTAACTGGAGCCCAGTCTTTCCATTCCCTGCAAACAAAAACTCTGTTGTACATCCCTTTGCAGCCATTCAAAATCCATTTGGAGTTTGGATCACAAAGTATAGTTTTGGAAGCAAAAAACATCTTCCATTCATGGAATAGCTGTTTTACACTTCATGCTACAGCACTGTGACACAATGGTATAACTAAACCGAGACCTTATATTCTTCTTGATTTAGAATACAAACAACTTCTCATCTGAATACAAATAGAAGAACGACAATAGAACTCACCAGTTATAGCACTGCATGTTCTCATGCAACCATCTATGGAACAAGACAGGAGGTTCTTTATTTTTCACCTATATAATTTTGAATTAAACCCTGCATACATTTTGGTAGGAAAGTGCATTTAGGGAAACATTCAGAATTAGGGATTGCACGTCCTTCATCCTTTTTAAAGGAATAGGAAATAAGGCATGGTTTCTCTTATTTTCAGAACCACTGTCAAAGCATACTCTAGAATTAGTAACTCAATTTTTGTATTTCTCAAACTTCTAAAATTTAACACCTAGCAAATAGGCTTGGTTGATCCATAAAAAATGGTTCTAGACTAGAAATGGGGGGGGGGTATTTTTTTGATTAGTAATAGAAATATTTACCAAAAAATTCCAAAAAATTCTTAATGAAATTGTTATTAGTTCTTATTCCAGCGCATGCACACAGCAGGAAAACAGGGCTGACATCACAGGCAAATCAAGGGGGAAACATTTGCCTTCACTTCTGGAATGCAATTGACTGGAGCTGAAGATTTATAACATATAGAAATAGTACCACCAACTTATACAGTATGAGGTTCTTGTAACAGGAATATCAACCTTCTCCAAAATTGCTTTTCAGGGTGACTTACAGACATATCACAGTGCTATGTGGCCCTTCTGCTTGGTCAGAGGAAAAGCGCGTGAATGCTTTTTTCCCTTCAGTCCTCCAAGGCACTCTAGGAGCCCCGGTTCTTCTCTATGGTTCCCCTTGCTTCTGTAGTTTTTCCTTCTTCACTCCGTGGTCTTGTCACTCCCTCCTCCTCTTATTTCAGCCTTTGTTCTCTCCTTCTATCTACCCTGATTTTCTGGGTGTTTAAACTGCTTTTTTCCCTTCAGTCCTCCAAGGCGCTCTAGGAGCCCCCATTTTTCTCTATGGTTCCCCTTGCTTCTTCACTTCCTCCAGGAGGCCTTTTACTTTAATTATCCTCCGACCAGGCAAAGGGCTGTGATATGTCTGTAAGTACCCTGAAAAGCTATTTTGGAGGAGATAAATATTCCTGTTATAAGAACTGAGAGGGAAGATACGATCTAATTATAATAATTAAGAAAAATGGCAGCCCCAGGTTCGGTAAAGAAATTATACTTCCAGGTTGGAGCACATGGTTCAAAAAACAATTAAATTAACTTTTTATACGAATTTAATCCAATTTCAAATAATTTTTAAACTACAGAGACCAACCCTACTAGCAAATTAATCAAACAGGCTCCCATAATGGCTCTGAAATTCAAAGAATTGTTAGATAGGGACTTCGTTATCATTCTGAGAGTACGCCCACTGAAATCAATAAGATTTAATTCAATCATGTCTTAGTCTCACTGTGTTCAATAAACATCCAAACAACCACTTGCGACAGCACTAAAAATACAATAAAGCAACAGAATAATCAGACTAAGCAAAAATGGCTTGGGTTGGACTTTGACAGACATCTTGGCCATCCTTGTCCAAAAGTTGGGAATTAATATTAATATTAATGTTTTTAATAGTGTTTTAATATTTGTATATTTGAAGTTGTACTGAACAGCTTTCAGCTGTGAACCACTTTGAGTCTCTATATGGAGAGACAAAGTGGGATATAAATAAACATTATTTATTTATTTATTCAAAATTTTTTATTTATTCATTATTATTAAAATTTTGTACTTTCTTTTCCCCAAAAAACCTTCTCACCTCTGAAGAGGGACTCGGCACACCTCCGCGGCACACCTTTCGCCAGGCCTCCAAGCAAGGGAGGGGAAAGGAGCCAGGGTTATTACTACTATTATTACTATCGGGGTGTCTTCTTACGGTATTATTACTATTTCTTACCCACCTCTCTTTGTAGTGGACTATGGCATAGGTAAAACATTATCATAGTAAACATTCAATAAAATAAACACATTAAATCATATTTCTATAAAATGCATATTAAAATACACAGAACAAAGATTTAAACACAAGACATGCATTTAAAATTCATGGTTAAAACTTACTGGGTAAACCTGTTGAAAGAAATAGATCTTCAGTTGTGTTTTAAATTCTGACATCTTATTTAGCTCTCTTTGGAGACCAGCGTTTGATTCTCTGTTTAGCCATGGTAACCCACTGGATGGCGAGTCACACGCCCCTTCTGAACAAATCTTGCCAGGAAAACTCTATGGCAGGTTTGCTTCTGGATTATCATAAATTGGAAATGATTTGAAGGCATATGACAGGAAGTGAACATGACCACTTTAAAGACTCATATAGAACAGCTATTGTATACATGTATACACTGACCTCATGTATAAGTCAAAGGCAGATTTGTGAGTCATATAAATTTTTTATAGGACTCATGCATAAGTTGAGGGTCATTCCATGGATAGCAGAAAGTGGGTCACTTCAGGTTGCCAGCCACTCGTGGCTGCCTCTGCCATTTCCCCACCCAAATACTCAAAGAGGCCAGAAGGGGTGTCATAGCTGGAAAAAGCAGAGGGGGTCATTGCACCTTTTAGGCCCCCTGGAATGAACTAAGTTTTAACCTTTCATCACCCTACTCAGCAAAAGGGATAATCTCTTTTTAATAAGAATTAAGATATGCTACTCACATTGACCAATGGATAAGTTTTCCCAGTTGGGGCGAGGGTCAATTTTTTGACTACAATATCTGGAGTTACACATGGGTATATGAGATAATTTAATAGCCAAAGACTTTGCCTGCAAGGCTGATGGAGGTGTTCTTATTTTCTCAATCTAGATCAAGATAATGGACTTGTACTATCAGATACTACATTCGGTGGGCATTCTACACCTCTGGGCCAAATGGCTAAACTGAAAGATCATGCTGGCTAGGGGCTTGAGGTACCTGAATACCATCCAACATTTCAAAAGAGACTTGTATTGGTAAGTAAGTAACACAAAACTGTGTCAAAGCTAAGAGAGGCTGCATGAAGTTTTTTGCATGAGCCTACAGGCAAGGGCAAGATTTTGATCCCTCCTACAATCTTGTCACATGGCCACTGCCTTTGATCCACTTTGTTGTTTTGGGGAGGGGCAATCTGGTGCCCCATGCCCCACATCACCTGGATCCAGGTGAAGACGATCACATGGGGGAAACATAGAGCATGCATAGAATGTGTGTGGAGCATGGGGCTTCCCCCCACCTCTGTCTTGTCTGGACAAATTTAGTTTCAATTTGCTAGCCCTCATCCAGTCCGACACAGCGGCCAGGCACCGTTTCAAGGTCTGGACAGCCTCCTTGGTGACAGGTGGGAAGGAGGTGTGACAGATCTGGACGACTTCATCTGCGCATGACAGATAACACCTGGGGTTACTCAGCCGATCAAACTCCGAATGATCTCTCCCAGCAGTTTCATGACCAGAACCTCTGTCTTGTCTGGATTTGAATAACATCGGGGAGCCAGGTTCAACTGAAGCCCTGGTGACAGGTGGGAGGGGACTCCACAGGACAACGGCTGTGGAGCCGAACAGGTGTCACAGGACAATGACACCTTCTGGGTATGACCTTCCAGGAAGGATTAGCCACTGCAGAGCAGTACCCCAAGCCCCATGTCTGCAAGGTCAGAAGGATACCGTGGTCAACGGTATCGAAAGCCGCTGAGAGGTCCAGCATAACCAACAGGGACACACTCCCCCTGTCGAGTTCCCGGCGTAGATCATCTACCAAGGCGACCAAGGCTGTTTCAGTACCATGCCCCAGCCTAAAGCCAGACTGTGCCGGATCAAGATAATCAGTGTCTACCAATAACCCCAAAAGACACAATAACTTTGCCTAATGGCAAGAGGGGAAAAAACAGAAAACTTTACTCTTGTCAGCAGAGTCAAAACATAAATTTGCAGAGTTGCATGCAAAATAAACAGTGCAACAAACTTACATAGTCCTTACAGAATGCAATACGCATGGCTTCTTCATCTTCCTTCAAATGAGAGTAGAACAAAAAGCTGAACTGTATTCTAAAACACATACAGTTATGCCCCACTGGGTGTGGCTCAAACTTACTTGCTGACCTAAATTAGCAGCTGCACATAATGATTACGAGTATAAGATTTTCTTTAACACATACTTGGTGTTGATTCTTTTAAAACTTACTGTAATGGACTTGCACTATCTGATACTATATTCAGTGGGTATTCTACACCTGTGGGCCAAATATCTGGCTAGGGGCTTGAGGTACCTGAATACCATCCAACATTTCACAGATTTAAAATGGGACTTGTATTGGTAAGTAACACAAAAGTGTGGTCAAGGTGGCAAAGCTAAGAGAGGCTGCATGAGGTTTTTTGCCTGAGCCTACAGGTAAGGGCAAGATTCTGATCCCTCCTATAACCTTGTCACATGGCCGCCGGCTTTGATCCACTTTGTTGGGGGGGGGGGGTATCTGGCCCCCAACATCACCTGGATCCAGGTGAAGGCAATCGCATGAGGGAAACATAGAGCGTACATGGAGTGTGTGTGGAGCATGGGGCTCCCTCCCATTGGTTCTACGGCAACACAGGAAGTCTCGCATATTGCAGTGGCAGTGGCATGTGCCGGCTCTGCCCTCCTTCACCCATGGAACTGCACCAGCATTGTCTGGTGGAACGTGGCTGGCTCCATGGGTGACCTAGATAAAAATCAACACATGCCATTGATTTTAGCCCAATGTGAAGAGGTCCCTATTATCACCCCAGTGCTGAGCTAATTAAGTGCAAACTATTTTTGGACTTTGAACTCAGATTGGTTACAGCCTGTGTTTGATGGGGTTACACTCCTCCTAAAGGCGCAGGTTCGCAGTTTGGGAGTGATCCTGAACTCATCGCTGAGCCTGGAGCCCCAGGTCTCGGCGGTGACCGGGAGAGCTTTTGCACAGTTAAAGCTTGTACGCCAGCTGCGCCCGTACCTTGGGAAGTCTGACTTGGCCATGGTAGACCATGCTCTGGTTACATCTAGAAAAGACTACTGCAACGCTCTCTACCTCTGAAGACTGTTTGGAAACTGCAATTAGTCCAATGCTCGACAGCCAAGTTACTAACAGGAGTGGGGTACAGGAAGCATACAACTCCCTTGTTGCGCCAGCTCCACTGGCTGCCAATTAGTTTCCGAGCACAATTCAAAGTGCTGGTTTTAATCTACAAAACCCTATACGATTCCGTCCCAGTTTACTTGTCCGAATGAATTCTCCCCTATGAACCATCAAGGACATTAAGATCCTCCGGAGAGGCCCTGCTCTCGATCCCGCCATCTTCGCAAGCGCATCTGGTGGGGACGAGAGACAGGGCCTTCTCTGTGGTGGCCCCTCGGCTGTGGAACTCCCTCCCAAGCAATGTTAGATCTGCCCCCCTCCCTGTTGTCCTTCAGGAGGTGGGTGAAGACTTGGATGTGGAATGAGGCCTTCCCAGAATAAGCTGAGATTGATTTCAATCTGAAATGGGTGACCACTTTTATAGACCGAGTTGAATATGGTTTTAATGGCAATGTGGTTTTTATGTATCTCTGTTTTTATGTATTTTAATATGCTGTTTTAAGATGTTTTAAATTTGTATGGCATTGAATTTTGCTGTAAGCCAGTCTGAGTCCCTCCTTGGAACTGAAAAGGTCGGGGTACAAAAAATCTAAAATAAATAAATAATAAATTGGAGCAACTGAAATAAATTGAGGACAAAGAGAGAAATGGGAACAGAGAAAGAAACTGGAATGCTTTAAAAGCAGCTGAAAAGATGGGATGGCAGAGAATTAGTCAGTAGGGTGCTTGTCAAATTGGGACAGTTGAGGGATATGCTGCAGTCATCCCCAAAAAGTAACTTTTCCAAGCTCTGTTTTCTACTTATTTTTCTTGCATAATGTTCTCTCTTCTCTTGTTTCATACCTTTCCATCCCCATACAAGTAACCTGGTTTGTTCATGAAAAGTCCTGTCCCTTTGACTGAACCCTTATGAGGAGTGGATAATATATCTTGTGTGAGTTGTTGTACAAGGCCAAGGCTAACTAGAACTCATATAATTCATAAGGAAGTTTAACGGAACTGAACGGAGCCCAGCCTCTGCACTCCACCAACATTTTTCTGCTGTTCTGATAATTAAGTTTGGACTTCATGTCTATTCCAATCATATTGTGTGTATGCTGACCTGGCTTAAGAGACCAATTGTATTCTGTTGGCTTGAAGAAAACAAATACGGTTCTATATTCAGTCTAATTCTGTTTCATGTCCTGTGCTTTCCTTAATTTTCCATAGTGGCCTATGAGAAAATGGAATATAGGCTCATTCAATACTAATGAAACCAAGTGCAGTTCCTCAAAATGATGAATGCAGTAATTTTTCCCCCTCTTTGGCAGGAGATATATTTCTCAGTGACACAGGAGAAAAGAAACAAACACTTAAGAGGAGTCACAATCCCCCAGTTCTTTAAAGATATATCCATATTTCCAGAGCTCAGATAATTTTTCTGCCAGAAGTAAATGTGACCTAAGTTCAGTCTAGCCTTTGTACAAAATCTCCATTGTTACAGATGTGATTCTTAAGTACTGCAGCAAAGATGTGAATTGGTACATCATCAAGCAAGCAGGTCAGAGGTTGTTCGAGTTAAAAGAAGCTGGATCTTCTTGGTCTCATGAGCCGTCTATTCTTATGTAGCCAAAATGATAGGTTTAAATATAACTGTTACAACTCCCTTGTACAGATTGCTCTAACATCCCTGTTATCTTAATTCTACTTCTTGGTTGCCACCATTTGCACACCAAAAATATGAATCTTGGAATTAGTTTAATTAATTCCATGGCTCCTTTGACATGGCATATACAGAACATAGGCAAATTAGGAGTAGTAAAAGGCTTTCTCTCGTTTCCCATATTATTAGTGCATATATTAGTCTACCAATAGTAAACCAATAGATGGCACCAAAAACAAACCCTTTTTCTGCCTTCATCTGTAATGAAACTGTACAAGTCTTATGTAGGAAAAGATCCATTTTAGAAATCTAACATTTAGTTTAATTGTAGACATTATCAACCTTGACCACTCTACTAATCTATGATTTCATCAGTACAGAAGTTCCTCCACCAATATTGATCACTGCCATTCCACCATTGTTGTGTTCAGAATGCCTATGCTCATCTCATCACGTGGTGGAGAACCTTCTGGTAACAAACCTTTCTGTACTTAGTTAGGCTAGTCCTTTAATAGCAACAGGCAGTTCACTCTCACTGCTGCTGCTGTCATTGTTGTTTCAAGTCAGTTCCAACTTACAAGAGCATATCATAGTTGGGGGTTTTTTGCTAGATTTATTCAGAGTAGTTTTGCCAGTGACTTCCTCAAAGGCAGTGGTTCTCAAGCTGTGGGTCCCAATATGTTTTGACCTTCAACTCCCAGAAATTCTAACAACTAGTCAACTGACGGGGATTTCTGGGAGTCGTAGGCCAAAACACTGGGGACCCACTGCTTTAAGGCTAAGGGAGTATGATTTGCTCAAGATCACCCATTAGGTTTCTATAGTTGATAAGGCTTTTGAAGTTTGGTCACTCAGTCCTAAAAATCTGCCAATGCTTATGCTTCACTAGAATAAGCCTTAAGATTCTAGGATTACCTCCATGCAACAATTTTGATGGCTGGGTAGGGAGCTATATTACACAGGTAATGGTTTCAACCAATCAACATGAATGGCAGGGGGTTGGACTGAATTACCCTTATGGTCTCTTCCTAAACCAAGATTCTGTTTGATTCTCATCCCTAATATGACAGAAACTGGAAACAGAAAATAGTAAATAAGGAAATTTTAGATGTGTCCTAGCAATTCTTAGCAGCGGTCTCAAATAAAGACTGTAAAATAACTAAGAACAGAGAAAATTATTGGAAGCTGATTTACAAATCTTGCAAGCTCTTAAAATACATATGAGGGGTTGCTGATAAGTCTTTGGCTTTAGCCAGAAAGAAACGAGATAGGAAAATGAAACTTTACATTTATTTCACATACTCTCCACTGATATTAACACACTTCTTACATCAGTGTTCCAAGTTCTGTAAGCCTTGCAAAAAGAAGGATTTTGGTTGTGCCTCAAACCAGTCATCTCTAGCATGTCTCCTTTTAATTATATTGCTTGTATTGATATCTCTTCCATGACCCTTGCTGTTCCCCTTTCCCTGATAGCGTATGTATAGTATTATTTGAAGTTTGTAAATGTATATGTACTATTATCACTCTGTATTACTGTAACTCTAGTGCTACGACACTTTGAAGACGCTCGTGAGATTTCGCCATCCAGGCCCCGCCCCCGGCCTTGAGGAAGCCCCCACGGGGGAGAAACGAAGGTGCGCAAGACCCTTTCGTCGGACCGTGGACGACCTTCTCCCACCAATATATCATTTCAGTGAGAATTCCCTGGAATTTGGATTTATCTTGAAGATTTTGGCTCTGTTTGGGAGAGGCGTCCGGGACTGTGCCTTGATTATCTATCATTGACTCTCCTCGTTTGAGCCCGGGTGTCTCGGCTCGCCACTTGTGTGAGCCTGTTCACCGCCATTATTTCTTTATCTATGATGTTGGTACTTACCATGTGATATGATATGTATTTTTCATGTTCTTGTACTTATGCTGCATTGATATAATATATGTGTATTTACTAGAGAAGACTCCATCATTTTGTATACACTGCATATATTGCCACCGTTTATTTACTAGCTGTTTGCTGTCTTCTCCATTGTATAGTCTTTGCATGTGGAATAGCTCCTCTTTCATTGATCTCTAGCAGCCATGGCATCAGAAACGATGTGAAATTTGGTGCCCTTGAGGTGTTTCTTCAGGTTAGGAAACAAATGATAGTTGTAGGGAGCTAGATCCAGTGAATAATGTGGGTGGCCAACAAGCTGGAATCCTAGCTTCACCAGTTTTGCCATGGTCACTTGTGTAGCATGAGCAGAAGTGTTGTCTTGCAGGAACAAGATTCCTTTTGGGCAGCCTGCAGCGCCTTTTGGCCTTCAGAGCTGCCTTCAATTGGTCCAAAGGTTCAATGTAATACCTTGCATTGATAGTGGAACCATTTTGAAGGTAGTCCACTAGCAGCATGCCCTCCTTATCCCAGAACACAGATGCCATTACTTTAGTGACTGATTTTTGCACTTTGAACTTCTTTGGAACAAACCAAGATTTTAAAAAATCCCATGATATCCGATTGCAAGGACATACAGACATGCGAATATCTGGGGATTCAGCAAAAACCCACAATATTCCCGCACGTGGAAATCTCATGGTTTTTGCCTTTTGTTGCGATTAGTTCCATGTTTACAGAGAACAGCCTCCTCATTGCTGCAGGAGGTCCTGGGACAAAGATACTGTCTGGATAGGCCCAATCTCAATATATGTGCAACTGTGTCAGTGATTGTGTGAATTAGCATCTGGGGAAACTGGAAAGTGTGCCAGTGATCCCTGTTAAATGCAAATTAGTGAAGGATTATGCACACACATTTTGTATATGTTAGGTAGCATGCAGAAAATAATTGTGTTTCAATGGAGTGTTGTTGATTCAGTAAATATAAAATAATAGTGACAATTTGAGGGATCTGGGGATGTTTATGTCTCATAGTATATTTGAGTCCATACATGCTCATTTCCTAAGACATATCCACATACTTATGCCAACATTAATATAAACTGAGATTTTCAAATATGAACTTTACACAGCAGATGCTTAGTCACAGTCACTTTAATAAACTCACGGGCTCTCACACTCATCCCCCTCACCATACAGACACACACACAGGGTTTTTTGTTGTTGTTAATATTGATCACCAACCGAGCATTTCTAAGTAGTCTAACTCATTCTGATACCAAAATTTAAGTGAGTACAAAGACTTGTCAATGTGTCATCAGATGTATGCGTACTGATCCCAGCTCTCGATTTGCAGATCACAGAATATGTAGTCTTCCCTCCATCTCTATCCACAAATGCTGCACAACTCCTGGAGCACATGTTCCAGTTTAATCTATGAGTGGGATGTGTGCGGGTAAAACAGAGGAAGTGTGTGTCACTTTAGAGCCAGGATGTATGCCTTTTAGTGGTTTGTCTGGAAAGTAACCACACAGTCTGATGCTACTACCTTTGACACTAGTCACAGTGCCCCTTTTTCTAATGCTATCTGCATAACCCATCTGTAGAAAGCATAAAGTCACAAGAAAGATGCAAAAGTAAACTCTTTCCTTCAGGGCAGCAATAAAATATCCCTCAGAAGCTTTTATAAATCTACTGTTACAACCATGAACCTCAGCAAATATCATCAGGTTGTTTTGAACCATCTTCTTAGGGCATCTTCATAGACTATTTCATCATCAGTGATCAGCAGCCAGATTAATAACTGGGGCAAGTTACAGGGAGCGGTCAACCCCCTTGTTTAAAGAACTGCACTGGCTGCCATTTATTTTCCGGTCCCAATTCAAGGTAACGGTGATCACCTAGTTCGGGACCCGCTTACCTTAGTGACCGGATCTCCCTCTATGAACCAGCTCGAACCCTCTGCTCTTCAGGGAAGGCCCTCCTGTCACCCCTGTCAGTCTCACAGACTCTAAATAATACAACACGGGGGAGTGCCAAAAGTCAATTGTAAACAAAGGATGCAGGTGTCCCTATAATAACAAAATATACGTGTACAATTCAATCCCAAGTGGGGTAACCATTCACGGCAATGAAAGTCCAATCAATTGGGTGTAATCCAAAATCATATATTTTCTTTCACAGTCAGTCTCTATTATCAAACGAATGGTTATAATCCAATAACGGTCAAGCGCATGTATTCTCAGTCAATATTAATCATCAAATGAATGGTTATAATCCAACAGCGATATAGTTCAATGTTCAAAATGCAAAATTCAAATTAAAGTCAGGTGGACCAATCAATCGTATGAGTTAATTTCCAGAATATGGTGAAGCCACAAAACCTAAATAATATATCCTCCGATAATCCAGTATAGCGGGTCGCAGCGAAACACTAATTTAGATTCCTGGGGTAAACGCAGCCGACGAGCAATAATTAAACCGGAACTCCATAACCCGTTTCGACCGTATTCCAGTCTTTTTCAAGGCCCAGTATAGTCCCCTTCATTGGTCCCCAAACGATACATCATAATCATTTTGTAATACAATAACAAATAATCAACATAGTTGTGATGGACAATATGGTCCTAAAGGCTACTCATGTTACATACAAACAGCGGATCTACAACTCATATATAATACAGTGAACATAATTCATATTATACAATTTCAAACTAAATATACAACTTCTATGACCGGACCAGTGGCCGAAGCAAGTTACAATACTGAGAGGATTGGAATATAAGCTACCGCAATTACTAATTTCACAGGTGTAATTCATCTTAACAGGGGGACTTTTACAACCCCTGGCAATCTATCTTGACCACCTACTCCAACCTACGGTCCAATCCAAGCGAGTGTATTTGCAGGATACCAGAGATCTCATCACCAAAATAGAGGGATTCAGGATGCTTCGGCCACTGGTCCAGTCATAAAAGTATGAACTTGCCTCTATGACTTTGGTATGTATACATGATATTTATGTGTTAAATGATTGTAAATGTATTAATGTTTTGGAGTTGCTTTCGGGCTATATATTATATTGTATTATTGTCTTCTTCAGCAGAATATCGCACCTGTGTAAGGATAAATCAGGAGTTTAAATGCATCGCCTTGATAAAGACCCATTGGGATAGGATCGAAACGAGAGTTGGTGCCATCATATAGATATAGCCTCGTCGGCCTTTGAATCTTGGATGGATTTATCCATTCGGAATTTGGCAGTCTGCTGATGCGCTTTATAGCACCGAATCCATCTACCACCAAACTCTTCGCTTCTATCTCTCCATTTCTCCGCTTCGTCAGAAGACTTTCACAGGCGTTCGGACTCAGTATTTGCGCCCCGGAATTTCCAGTGTGAATTTGCAAATTGCTTTGGATACCCCTGGAAGAAAGACTTTAGCCTTTACGGACCTCTTGCACCTACCTGGACTTTGCCTTATGAAATAATACGTGTTAAGTGGTAGGAGCCCCACCCGGGCGCAATATATTGTGTTATTGTTATACTGAATGATTATATTGAATGTTTATATGATTTATCATGAAATATCACTTCATTATATCACTTCATTGAGTATGTCTCATTGTGTATGTTGCATTCAGAAACTCCCCCCTCCCATTGTTAGTTAAAATGTTGCAGCCCCATCTGCAGGATCTCTTGTAGGTACAGGCCGTCCTCAAGTTATGAACAAGATATTTTCTGTAGGTTTGTTCTTAAACTAAATTTGTTTGTAAGTTGGAACAGGTTTTTTTAAGTGTAACTCCAGCTACTTTCATAGCTGGCATTAAAAAACAAAGCAACTTTGCTAAAGTTCATGAACTTTTTGAGGATGATTAGTTTTTCAAGTGGCTCAGGAGAATGTCAGTTCATAATGCCAATAGCAGCAGTTCCTTCAAAGGGGAGGGGGTATGAACTTGTTTGGGCTCCAGGCTCAAAATAAAAATGCAAAATATGTGCAAACTAACAGCTGTGTCCCACAGGGTTAGTCAGAAAGTGGCCTTGATAGTTGTCAGTACTCAGTTATTAAGAAGGCAAACATTTTAAAGTGTCTCATGTTTCAGGGTTTGTTTGGTTTTTTATTTTTAAAAAATCCTTCTGATTAAACATTGCTTCATTGAGTATGCTTCCTGTGGTCCGAATTCAAAGCCGCCTTTGCCACAGCAGGACAACATGGTGCAAAACATCTCGGGAGTTTGTTCATAAACAGGAACACACTTTTGCTCAAGGGGCCCAGCAAAGGCTATCGTCTAAGCAGTATTTGTCAGACCAAGAAGCAACTATTGCTGTTTGCATGTCATACTTCCTGTGCCTACATTTAGGAGAGTAATGGTCAGAAACCAAAACACATGGTTTCCAATGTGTTTCCATTGTTCTGTAATGTTTTTAATTTTCAAACGCAATTTTGTGGTTTCCATGAATTTGTTTTCAAAAAGACAACTATAACAGGAAAAAATAGACAGCTTGAGAATAGTGATGGGAAATAGGAAAGTGGAAGAGGAGGAGGAGCCCCCCCCACACATATCACTTCATTGCTAGTAGTGAAAAGGACCCATTGGCCAAGGTCAATGATAGAAAAATGGTGAGCTTTTGACAGGCTTTGCCCATCACTAGCAAAGAATGGGTTAATCATGGAGAGAAAGCAGACTGGCAGAAGGATGTGCATGGTGATGTGCAACAAGGGTCATGGTGACAGTCCAACTTCCATGTCAATTTGTTTGTGTTGTGCAATAAAGTCTTTAGTACCAAACACAAGCTTTTCCAGGCTCTGCCCAAAACATATAGGTCAGGGCTGTCCAACTGGCGCCCCCCGGGCCGTATATGGCCCCCCAGCCCCTTCCCCACGGCCCCCTACCCTCCTGCAAGATATCTGCCTTTTAAGATTAAAAAAAAATTGGAATATTTTTTTGGAATATTTTTCAGAATATTATTTTTTTTTTCACGGCGGGGGGTGAGGGGCGGGGCAGGGAGGAGGAGCAGGCTCCCTTCCTCCTCCTCCTCCTACTTCCCTCCCTCCCCCCTCTCTCTCTCCCTCCCTCCTTCTTTCTCTCTTTCCCCCTTTCATTCCTTCCCCCTTCCACCACCTGAAGGAAAGAGGGAAGGAGAGAGAGAGTGCACGAGTGAGAGGGGGCATGGCCAGAGTGAAAAAGGGGCGGGGCCGAGTTCGGAGCACAGGGGGGGTGCTCATCCATTCCCTTTCCGGCTTCCTCCTCTCCTGAGGCTTCGTGCCAAGTTTGGTCCTGATCCATCATTATTTGAGTCCACAGTGCTCTCTGGATGGAGGAGAACTACAACTCCCAAACTCAAGGTTCAGTACTTTCTGTTGCTCTCATGAGAGTTTAGGTTTGATTCAACATGGCTGAGGAATGCTTTGATTGTGTTTTCCCCTTATGGCAGAAGGAGATTGGACTGGATGGCCCTTGGAGGTCTCCTATTCTAGGAACCCATTGTAATTATTATTATTATTATTATTATTATCAGAGGCTGAATGACCATTTGTGAGGAATGCTTTGATTGTGTTTTCCCCTTATGGCAGAAGGAGATTGGACTGGATGGCCCTTGGAGGTCTCCTATTCTAGGAACCCATTGTAATTATTATTATTATTATTATTATTATTATCATCAGAGGCTGAATGGTCATCTGTGAGGAATGCTTTGATTGTGTTTTCCCCTTATGGCAGAAGGAGATTGGACTGGATGGCCCTTGGAGGTCTCCTATTCTAGGAACCCATTGTAATTATTATTATTATATTATTATCATCATCAGAGGCTGAATGGTCATCTGTGAGGAATGCTTTGATTGTATTTTTCCCCTTATGGCAGAAGGAGATTGGACTGGATGGCCCTGGATGGCCCTTGGAGGTCTCCTACTCCAGGAACCTGTTGTTGTTGTTGTTGTTATTATTATTAGCAGAGGCAGAATGAATATTATGCCTTATCATTCAGGGTTATAGGCCTGTGTGGAAGGGCCCTGGCTTCTTATTTGACTTCCTTTCCACACATCTGAATAAAATCCCATGTTATTTGCTTTAAACCAGATTATATGAGTGTGGACTCCGATAATCCAGTTCAAAGCAGGTATTATGGGTTATATGGCTGTGTGGAAGGGCCCTGAGTCCACACTGCAATATAAGCCAGTTCAAAGCAGGTTTTGTGGGGTTTCCTGCCTGGATATTCTGAGTTATATGGCTGTGTGAAGGGCCCTGAGTCCACACTGCAATATAATCCAGTTCAAAGCAGGGACTGGGACTTGAGACTGGGATTTTGGTGTTCATCTCTATCTCCAAGTCAAAGCCCCGGTGTCCTCCACAGACACCTCCAAGGCGGGGAGAGGGCGGAGCCGGGGATGGGGCAGGGCAGGGGTGGAGCCAGAGAGGGGGCAGAGCCTGGGTGGAGCCGGGGAGGGGGTGGAGCCGGGGGCGGAGGCAGACCCTTCGGCCCCCCAGGTCATCAGTAACTGGAATTCCGGCCACAGGTCTGGTAGAAGTTGGACAGCCCTGATATAGGTGAAAGCATTGTGTTTTGAAAAAGATGCAAGATTATAAGGTGCTAAGGTTATGTAACAATCCAGAATACCTTGCCTCAGAAGACAAACTTTCCTGCTCACCTGCAGGTTTCTATTTACCTCCAGTCCTACCAGGCAGGTGCTAGTGAGCATCATTATATGCAAGCTGGCAGATGCTAGAGCTTCCCTTCCTCCGAATTTATTTCGTTCAAGGTTTTTTTATTACCCTATGATATCCACCAACTTCACATTTTATTATATTTTACTGGTCTAGTTTGGAATAGTCTAAATGTGCTAAACCAGTGGTTCTCAACCGGTGGGTCCCCAGATGTTTTGGCCTTCGACTCCAGAAATCCTAACCGCTGTTAAAGTGGCTGAGATTTCTGGGAGCTGTAGACGAAAACACCCAGGGATCCACAGGTTGAGAACCACTGCCCTAAAGGCCACAGATCCCATTTGATCTTGGAAACTAGACAGTCAGTTCTGGTTAAAACATGGATGTAAGCTATACAGAGGAAAGAACTGGCAAAACCAGCTCTGAGTATTTCTTGCCTAAGAAAACCCTATGAAATTCATGGGGTCAGTAGAAAGCATATGCATGTGCGCACACAGGTATTCCTCTTTTTTAAAGGAACATCATTACTTTGTAGAAGCATGCTAAGACATTCTCAGTATCAATAACTGCCATAGACCAGTAAGAGGTCCACAAAGAGGGAAAGAACACAACCATCAAGTTGATCCTCTGTGTCTACATCCATGGATTCAGTCATCCACAGCTGGATGCTTTTGGGTGTTTTTAAAAAAAATAAATCAAAATTGCAAACTTGCTTTTGTCATTTTGTCTAAGAGATGCCATTTTACCATGTCACTGTATATAATGGCATTTGTGCATCCATGGATTCTGGTATCCACCAGGGGTTATTGGGATCCTAGAATCAAATTCTAGCAGTTATCCAAGGCCCACTGTATTCAATTTTACATGATAACTATCCATTCTCATTCCATTTATTGAGTTCAAAAAACAATTTGTGTTTCCAATTTTAATTCTGTACAATTTCTGGACTTGAATTGCTCGAGTCTAAAAAAACAAACAAACTGGTATTTCTACTGTATCAATAGATTTCAGGTCTGAAAATTGCAATGAAAGAAACTCATGAAATTAACTCAGAATTAAATGTTCAGAATTAAAGGTGCCAGGTTTAAAACTGTTGAAATGAATGTATTCTTCCACAGCACAAAGCAAAATACATGTGCTTGCATTGTCAGAACTGATATGGCAAAAGGTACACCTTTTCCTAACACTGAAATTCAGAGAAACAAAACCAAACAAAGGTTTGAAGCAGCTCCAAGTCAGGAAAGAACTCTATCTTTCAAACATTTTGATTCTTTTTCCTTACATTTCTGAATTCATGCATCACACATAAAATGAGTGAAGTGTATACAGGCCACCATGGCAGTGCCATACTGAGAACAGGTCAGTTATTTGCATTCATCACTCAAATTTACAACTTTGCAATATAACAAAAACAGCTGCTCAGTACAGCATTTACCTCTTGAGGAAGACAGGAAATCAAAGTAATCATTTTGCATACGAAAGGTACTAGATTTAAAGCTCCATATCCAAGAAACAGGGGAGAAAATACGATTACAACAAAACAGCTTGGAACATTTTCTTATGATCCACACCACTCATAATAACACGTTGTTTTTACTCATTTGTTCAATAGTAATGTATTACAAGTTGAGAACTATTTCGTAGTTATTAGGAATGTGTGATCCATTAAAAATGGTTCAAAAGTCATTACAAAACTGGGGGCACTGGTGCTTCATTTCTAAAGTGTTTCTAAAGTATAGTTAAAATTTCATTACTATTTCATTATAGTAATTGTGCATGCACATAATTAAATTATGATAATTGGGGAAACTTCAGGGACTCCTATCACCCTCATTTTTAAAGCTATTGGGGTTAAACTTGCAACAATGGTAAAACACATGTACCACTATTGGCTCACAAAATTTCAGAATGTTTCACTTATCCAAGGATTTTTGGTGAATTTTCAAAATTTTAGGAAGGGACAGACTTTTTTCTGCTATCCTGATTGGTGCTTACTGATGCTGATGCAGTCTGGTAAATGTAGTTTAGGACAGAGCCTTTTGAGTTCTCTGGAATAGGGCTCCTCCCTTCCCAAACTACATTTCCCAGAGTTTTCAGCTGTTCTGAGCTGTTCTCAAAATGCACTGCTCCCTCTTTTGCCCACTGCTAATGCCGAGACTGCATTAATTTCACAGAGGAACGGCAAGACACTAAGGCAGCCTTTGGCTTTGCTTCCTTGCCTTGCATTGAATATGAAACTGACTTTGGGAGCCTTCCAAGATTTGCAAAACTAAAATGAAAAGGTATGGGGTAAGTTTTGATTCTCAAATATTTAGTGTGGGCCAAGCAAACACCTCAAACTTCTGTTTAATTTGCTCATAAGTAAACCCAATATTTAAGTCATCTATCTTCTATTCCGCTTAGGTTTTTAGCATAGATTGATTATGAACTTGTCTATTTTGAATTTTTATACCAAATATATGTGTGCCATCCAAATGGTAAATCGTAACCTTCTATAGTAAAATTATCTCGTCTTCTAGTATCATCCATTCTCTCATCCACAAAATCGCAGATGCTTCATTTTCAGGTCTGATAGATTAAGTCCACCTCTTGGTTTTATTGTCAACTAGCTGAGGACCCGGCGGTGCCCGGGTTATTTGAGGAAGGCATTGTGTGCCAAGGTTGGTTATACACAAAAGGGGAAGGGGATTGCAACAAGCAACATACACTCAGAGACACAAAATTTCAATATGCAAAATTCATATAATTTCAAATACATATCATAGTACATTCACAGAATTCGTCAACATGTAGAGTCAAACATTAGCCCGGGTCAGGCTCCTACCCATGGAGTAAGTCGTCCCCTGTTGGGGTAATTCAAATGAAGGTAACGTGGGGTAGATCAGAACAAGCAATGGGTGGAGGGCCCGGGAAGAAGTCCGAAAAACGCCCAGAGTCTCAAAGGTGGAAGAAAAGCGGAGCTAAGGTGCTGTAGCGGTTCCGTGTAGGTAAGTGCGCAGGAAATCCGGGTTAACTGGAAACCGCTGAGATATTATTAGAAGGCCGACGAGGTACCAACTCTCGTTTCGACCCGTATCCAAAAGGGTCTTTATCAAGGCCAGGTATGCAGAAATAACTCCTGTTTTACAAGTGGGGACGGTGTGTTTTCTGTAAAGGGGAAGTAATATAAAGTAGTATCCAACTCCAAAACAACCCCAGGCTCTAATAAACACGTAATAGACATATGTACCAAAATGGTAATATTAAACAATGGTATGGGATGCATAGTACAATAGTAAATACAAAATCACAGGTAAAGATATTAAATAAGGTAATAGACATTAGGTAACAATGTAAGTAATATACATACCAAGGCTATGGAGGTAAGGTCATACTTCCATGGCTTAGCCAGTGGCCGAAGCAAAGTAAAGTTTCAATGGGAGAGCATAAGTACCGTCGGAAACCCGGGAGCAGGTGAAATTCATCTCAGTAAGTCAGTGATTGTTAATTTGTCATTTCATCCGATTGGAATTTCGGTTTTAAGGATTTGTATCCAACGGGTTTCGGCCTTCAGGAGGCACTTATCCACATCACTGTGGGGCAGTATAAAAACTCTCTGTATGCCAAAGAAACGTAGATCATTCGGACCGTGTTGCATAGATTTAAAATGCAAATACAAGGGGGAATCCTCAGATTTAGTGCGGATCTTAGAACGATGTTCCGAGATCCTGACGTTCAAAAATCTTTTAGTTTTTCCCAAATAAAGCTTGCCACAAGGACAACAAATCACATAGATACATAGGTTACTCTTGCAGGTAAAAAAACTCCTTAAAGAGAAAGTCCCTTCCAGTTCCTGGTTTGAATATTTGTTTCTCAGAGAAGGTAAAGTTACATTGGGCACAATTCCCGCATTTATGCATCTTAGGTGTAAAATTGCTTTTTATAGGGGGAGTGCGCAGGCCGGAATGTATTAAGATATCTCTAATACTTTTAGAATGTTTATTAGCAATGATGGGAACACTTTCTAGGCCAGGTATATCCTGTACTAAGGGCCAATACTTGGAAATGATCCTACGTAAGGCAGGGATGTCAGTGGTAAGAGTAATAGGCCAAATGGCCTTCTTGGGTGGTAGACGCTTATTCTTAATCAGAAGTGATTCTCAAGAGACATTAGCAGCCCTAAGTTCGGCTTTATTAATAACTTCAGGGGGATAACCACGATCAATGAGTTTATTACGGAGAACAAGGGCCTCATGCTGATAGTTTTCAGGGTTAGAGGAATTGCGCTTCAAGCGAAGTAATTGGGCATAGGGTAGGTTGTTCTTAAGGGAGTAGCTATGAAAGCTACTACGATGTAATAGCGCATTTCTGGAGGTGGGTTTGGTGTAGCATTTAACTTTAAGCTGACTATTCTCTACAAAGAGGGATACATCTAAATAGTTAACCGAGGTGTGGCTGGTCTCAAACATAAATTTAATACAATCTTCCCAGGTATTCATCCAAGTGATCATATCTGCTGGGGAAATATGATTGGAAATAATAAGTACTACGTCATCGATGTAGCGACCATAAAATCGAATGGCCTGAGTAAATTGGTTGGTGGGGGCCTGAAAAATGTATTTCTCCTCAAGGTGATTCATATAAAGATTAGCTACGGAAGGGGCGAGGGGACTTCCCATAGCCACGCCCCCTACCTGCAAGAAATATTCAGAACCAAACCTAAAATAGTTGTAATCAAAAACACAATCCGTTATATCCATCAGGAATTCAACAGGTGGGGATATCAACCGATGTAAGGGCAAGGGATTCAAAAGTGTCTTTAAGGATGGTCCTAGCCATGTCCAAGGGAACATTTGTATACAAAGATTGGACATCAGCCACAATTAACATGTCGCCATGGTTCATATGGAACCCCTCGATCTTAGTGCTGAGGTCTCTTGTGTCCTGCAAATAAGCGTGTCTAGATAGTACCGTAGGTTGAAGCAAGTGGTCGAGAAAGGATGCTAGGGGTTGTAAAATTCCGCCTGTGCTGGTCACAATGGGTCTACCAGGAACAGGATGGATATTTTATGGGTTTTGGGAAGATGGTAGAACTCTGGGATTTTAGGATTGGCATTAATAAGGAATTTGACTGAATTAATCCAAAACATAGCAGAAATGGAAGAGGTGTTGAAGAGGAAACCAACAAAAAAAGGTGTTATAAATAAATTAGACATCCTCAGGAAACAACTTCAGTTGCTTCAGACAGAAGAAATAGAGAAAAATCTACGATATGCCAAAGTCACTTATTTCCAAAAAGCAAACAAAATTGGTAGATGGCTGGCCAAGAAACTGCAGGACAAGAAAAACCAAAAAATAATCACAAAGATAGAAAGCGGGGGTAAAACCCTTACGGAAGAAGCGAAAATTGTGGAAGCTTTCAACAGATTCTACCAGGATCTGTATAAGAAGGAGGCAATAAGGAAGGACCAGATAACGGAATATATTAGTAATTTAAGGATTCCGAAGATTACTGATAAACAAAGAGAACTCCTGAACAACCCAATAACACTCCAAGAGGTAGAGAAGGGAATAGACGCGTTAAAAACCAACAAAGCCCCTGGTCCTGACGGCTTCACCGCCACGTACTACAAAATATACAAAAAGAATTGGGCCCCATCCTACTAGACATATTCAACGGAATAAGGAGAAAAAGCAATCCCCCCAACGTGGGAAGAGGCAACTATCACCCTGATTTATAAAGAGGGCACGGATATACAACAAGTAAAGAATTATCGGCCCATTTCTTTACTTAACACCGATTACAAACTATTCACTTCAATTATAGCAGAAAAATTGAAAAGTTTCCTAAAAGATTGGATATCCACTGACCAAACCGGCTTCCTTCCGAATCGACAATTAAAAGAAAATACAAGAACTATAATAGACATCCTAGAATACTATGAAAGACATAACGAGAAGAAATTAGCGCTACTCTTTGTCGACGCGGAAAAAGCGTTCGACAAAGTTAACTGGGACTTTATTAAAATCTTATTAAAAGAAATAGATATAGGACACTACTTCGAAAATACCATAGAGGCCCTCTATAACAAACAAGTGGCCACACTAGTGATTAATGGAAGAGAAGACACCAAAAAAATCAAAATAAATAGGGGAGTCAGACAGGGTTGCCCCTCTCCCCACTAATATTTATTTTAATAACAGAGCCCTTGGTAAAAGACATCAACCAGGACAGCGCTTTAAAGGGAACCCAAATACTCAAACAAAAATATAAAATAAAAGTCTATGCAGACGATATAGTGTGTATAGTCGAAACCCGGTGAATAACATAGAAGGATGGCTAAACAAATTGAAGCTTTTGGAAGAGTAGCCGGTTTCAGATTGAACAAACAAAAAACCAAATTTTTGACCAAGCACCTAACCGCAAAGGAAATAGACCTCCTACAAACAAAAACAGGAATCCAAGTGGGGAAAAAAGTTAAATACTTAGGTATAACATTAACAGCCTGCAACATGGCTGGAATCCAAACAACATGGAAAGCAATCCAAAAAGATATGGAAAGGTGGAAGCACAATAAAATCTCACTACTGGGAAGAGTAGCAGTGGTCAAAATGTCAGTCCTTCGAAACTCCTCTTCTTGTTTCAAACAGTTCCAGTCATTAGAAATGAGTACTTATTTAAAAAATGGGAAAAGGATATCAGGTGCTTTGTGTGGGAAAACAAAAGCCAAGAATAAGTATGAAATTAATGACAGACGAGAAAAAACGGGGAGGCCTGGGGCTGCCAAACCTCAGATTGTATTACGAGGCATGCAATTTAGTTGCGATAAAGGAGTGGGTATTTCCACAAAACCCTAAATTAACAACTTTGGAAGGTCATGACCTGAGGGCCGGGTGGCATGCCTACCTGTGGCTAGACAGAAGAAAGGTAGAAAAGAGCCTGAGCCACCATTATATAAGAGCAGCTTTGATAAAGGTATGGGAAAAATATAAAATCAGGTTTTTCCGTAAAACCCCAATGTGGTTTTCCCCTATGGAGGCCCTGAGGAAAAAAGAGTTAGGAGGCAACGACTGTTTAACGTATCAACAGATTTTAAAAAGAGACTGCAATACTGAATGGACAATGAAGACTCTGGAAGAACTAAAACAGATATCTCCAACCATGACATGGCTAGAATACCATCAGTTATACGAAAGGTACAAGATCGATAGAAGAATCAGTTTTAAAGAGGATGTTATGTGGGAACCCACAGTTAAAAAGAACAAGAAAAATATTAGCACATTTTATAAAATACTCCTAGGTTGGGAGTTAGAAGAGGAACAAATAAAAGCATGCCATATTAAATGGGCGCAGGACCTGGGGCACAACATTTTAACCTACCAATGGGAGGAGGTGTGGAATAAGAAACTTAAATACACCACCACCACGGAAATCTCTGAGAACTGGATAAAAATGCAGTTCCGTTGGCACTATATCCAACGAGAATGGCAAAATTTCATCGAGGAATTTCAAAAAATTGTTGAAATGCAGGAAAGAGCCAGGCACTTACATCCACCAATGGTGGAATTGTAAGAAAGTCAGGAAATATTGGAAGGAAATCCATGGTGCTATCCAAAAAATCATTGGTATTAAATTTAAATTGGACCCACAGGAATACCTGTTGGGTATCACGAACCCCGCCCTAAATAGTAACCAAGACAAGATGTTGTTCATCCTAGGAGCATGCGCAAGAATAGTGCTGGCCAGGCACTGGAAACAGAAGACTATCCCCAACCTGGAGGAATGGAAACTAAAGGCACTGGACTTGGTGCAAATGGATGTTATATCACAGAGACTAAGTGGGAGAAAAACTCAAACGGACTGGTCGGGCTTTACATCTTTCTTACAAAGACAGGGAATAAATTCACGACGGACTTAAATGACTTGTAACTAACTGCAAGAAACTATAACTTAGGAAGAAATAGATGCCAGTAATGCTAGAGAAAACTGTTTTCTTTGAGATTGAACCATCGCTACTGGGTTCCCACTTTTGGGAAGTTCGGTTTTACTTGTTTCCCGCCTCATGTGGGATAACCCCCTTCCCAGGCCGCCCCGGTCCCCGGTTTCCTTTTCCTCCTGGCCCCGCCCCCGCACACACCCCCTTGGTGCATACCCACACCTACCTCTCCCCTATTGGTTGTAGTGATGTATGTATATATAAATGTGGAAAATTCAATTTGCAAATGTCCAGGCTATGATTACTGGGGGTAATAACAAAGGAGGGTCCTTTGTTAAGTACCCTACGTTCCTCAGGGGTAAAGGTGTGGGAAGACAAATTAATGATTAAGTCTTCCCTCTTCAAAGGTCTTTCCTGAGGTATATTAAAAAGTTTCTTGTTGGGGGGGCTGGGGTTCATTGTCTCTTCTCTGATTACGAAAGTTATATCTTCCTCCCTGGGATTGTTGTGGTTCATTCTGAGGTGGGGGTTGAACATCTTCCTGCGTAGAGTTCCCCAGAGTCCCTCCAAGAGGAGACTAGATCTAGGAGTATCAGGTTTTCTCATGAATCCATTGATTCCAACCCTACGCAGGAAGATGTTTGACTCTACATGTTGACGAATTCTGTGAATGTACTATGATATGTATTTGAAATTACATGAATTTTGCATATTGAAATTTTGTGTCTCTGAGTGTATGGTGCCAAGGTTGGTTCCCATTAGATGTGTATGGGGCTTGCAGTGGTCTCCGGAACTTAGTGAAGGTACTGTGAGTCCCATTTATTATTTATTTATTTGTCATGTTTCTATACCACCCCTCTCAGCCCGAAGGCAACTCTGGATGGTTTACACAGGCAGTCTCTGCCCTCAATACAACACAGCAACAAGTCAACCCCCCCCCCCAAGAAAAAAAACATATAACAATTTAACAATTAAAAACATACAATTGCGGCCTCAGCGTCATGATGAAATCAGTTTCCATCACATCGTCGTCATTCCTTATATCCAATTAAGCCTTATATTTCATCAACAAATGCCTGCTCAAATAACCAGGTCTTGACTTTCTTGCAAAACGTCAGGAGGGAGGGGGCCAATCTGATGTCTTTAGGGAGGGCGTTCCAAAGCTGAGGAGCCACCACTGAAAAGGCCCTGTCTCTCGTCCCCGCCAGTCGCGCCTGCGAAGAAGGCGGGACCGAGAGCAGGGCCTCTCCAGATGATCTTAAACATCTCAATGGTTCATAGGGTCCAACCCCCTCCAAACAGCACCAGGATGTAGAGTGGGTCATGGGGGCTCTGTGTGTGTCACATTTGGTCTTGATCATTCTCTGGATGAGGGTTGCAGTGGTCTCTGGAAGTGAGGGAAGGAACTGGAAGTCCCATCATCCATGGTCCCCCATTCTCCAAACTGCACCAGGATGTAGAGTGGGTCATGGGGACTCTGTGTGCCAAGTGTGGTCTTGATCAGTCATTGGATGAGGGTGGCAGCGGTCTCAGAAAGTGAGTGAAGTTACTTCAACTCCCATCAACCGTGGTCCATCCCACTCAAAACTGCACCAGGATGTAGGTACTCTGTGTGCCAAGTTTGGGCCTGGTCTCTGATTTGTAGGGGCTGCAATGTTCTGTGGGAAATGAATTGGGTGAAGGTACTGCAAATCCCATCATTTGTGAGCCATCCTGCCATAAACCGCAGCCCTAAACCACACCAGGTTGTGAAGTGTGCCATTGGTCCCCTGTTTGCCAAGTTTGGTACTAATCGGTCATTGTTGTGGGTTGCAGTGGTCTCTGGAAGTGAGGGAAGGAACTGGAAGTCCCATCATCCATGGTCCCCCATTCTCCAAACTGCACCAGGATGTAGAGTGGGTCATGGGGACTCTGTGTGCCAAGTGTGGTCTTGATCAGTCATTGGATGAGGGTGGCAGCGGTCTCAGAAAGTGAGTGAAGTTACTTCAACTCCCATCAACCGTGGTCCATCCCACTCAAAACTGCACCAGGATGTAGAGTGAGTCATGGGTACTCTGTGTGCCAAGTTTGGGCCTGGTCTCTGATTTGTAGGGGCTGCAATGTTCTGTGGGAAATGAATTGGGTGAAGGTACTGCAAATCCCATCATTTGTGAGCCATCCTGCCATAAACCGCAGCCCTAAACCACACCAGGTTGTGAAGTGGGCCATTGGTCCCCTGTTTGCCAAGTTTGGTACTAATCGGTCATTGTTGTGGGCCGCAGTGGCTGACTGCCTGAGGCCTTTACTTTTCCCTCTGAGTCACTTTAGAATGGTGGAATGTGGTTGGCCAATAGAAGTCCTTTATGCAAATACCATTGTAGTTGCAACCAATTCCCTCTGTCTGGGGCCGTAGAACGTTGGAGTTCTGAGGCTGGCCAATCAGAGCCCTTTATGCAAATAATCCCACAGTATCAGCCAATTCGAAACACTGGCACATATTCCTCCCACCGCACCACCGCAAACACTGACTTTTATTAGATAGATAGATAGATAGATAGATAGATAGATAGATAGATAGATAGATAAGAACTTTCCACATGATTCTTGGGATTTCTCATTCCATACAAAATTTGTGATATCCTTTCTCCATTGGGTGAATGGGGTTTCATTTAAGATAATTGGCACGGTCTGAAACAAAGATGTCATCTTTGGTAACATGTTCATCTTTCTTGCTGCAAATCTTCCCAGTAAAGTTTTTGTTTTTCAATTCAAAAGATCCTTTCTTATTTCCTTCCAAACTTGGACATAATTGTTTTCAAATATTGTTGACACCTTGTCTATTAGCCAAATTCTCAGGTATTACATTTTTCTGTCTATTTGAAATTCAGAGTCTTCCGTCAATGTTTGTCTGCCTTTCTGTTGCATTTTTTTTAAGAATGATCTTTTCTTTTTCTTTGTTGACCATTAATCTGCTAACAACTGGTTTACCACAAGTATTGGTTCTGCAGGGGTTTCTATCATCAGCATTAAGTTGTTGGCATATGCACATATTTTGGTCCACTTTGCAAGTCCTATTAAATTAAATAGAGGAAGAATCTAATATAAGAGGTTTAAACGTCAGAAAAGTAAGGGGGGAAAGTTAAGATACTTTGAAATGACCAGCATTTATCCAAAAAGATTCTCACACTTTTATTCAGAAATAAGACTCATTACACAAGAGAATGGATATTCTCAATCATTACATCTTTTGCAAAACTAATCACTTGTCTTCATAGTCTCCATAAGTCTCATATTAAAAATAACATTGTTACTTGCAACATGTGGCACCCATGTTGTGTGCAACAGGGCAAGGTACATGTAAAGAGGCAGAAAAACTCTGCTTCATTTACTAAACAAATATATATTTTGTTATGACATTTTCATTAATAAAGCAAACCTTCCACAGATGGCAACCACTTTAGCCTTTCTCCAAATAAGGCAAAAAGCAAAGGTTCTCAAAATTTAGATAACACAATCCTCACAAAAGCACAAAGATCCCTAAGGGCCATGACTATGAGTTTGAAAGAAAATGTTGTGAAGACTTCATGTGCTTATTCTCTTTGGTTGAAAGGAGTGGTGGGGGAGTCATTCATGAAAATTATCATCCTTAATTAAGTTTTCCTCCCTTGTATTCAGGGCCGTAGCCAGGATTTTGATTCGGGGGGCTGAGTTTGGTTCGGGGGGGGGCTGAGCCTGGGTGGAAGAGGGTCTACCCTAGCAAACCTTTTGTATTGTTATCCCAATAACCCAATTAATGTGGGATATAATGAGCATGGTGATCAGATCATGATATGAATAAACATAACAGTTTAAATAATGTACCAGTAAGGCCTTTTCGCAGACCACCCTGAGAATTTCGGGGGGCTGAAGCCCCCCTAGCCCCCCCCCCGGCTACATGCCTGCTTGTATTCCTTCTACTCAGTAAACTTAGGGCCAGAACCTTGGGGGAAAGGAAATCAAGGAAGACTCATCTGCAATAATTAGACAATAATCTCATGACACTATTTTTATTAGTACCAGTTGGATAATTGCAAGGAAAGGATTGAAAACATCTAAACTCTCAGTAGATACAAATTCCCAGAGCAGGACAGGGTCCAAATAAATGCTGTGCTTGTATATTTTCAAATGGAAAATGGACATGGTTCCTTCATCCTATCAATGCTTCTGCAACTGCCCTTATCTAAATTTCTCTGCAGATGTTGGATTTCAGAGTTAAAATTGCACCCAAAGGAATTCTTATAAATTGCACCCAAAGGAGCACAAATTATAAATTAAGGTGCCCTCCTTAACTTTCATGCTATGTAAGCAGTAAACATGATGAGTGTGGGCTGGAAATGTCATCGGAGGAAGTTGAAAGAAACATCTGGTGAATTGCAAGAGATGTCAGAATAGTTCTGACAAGATTACAATTTTCTGAGAGAAATTTTATACAGTTGAATCTTATGATGCTTCAGACTAGTCACTTCCACTTGCAGGACAGGGATAGGAATAATATGCTCCATGGGTCACATGCAGTTCCTACAGTGCCTCCCCCCCCCCCCCCCAAACCCCAATTTTAATCATGCAGTTTTGTACAAAAACAGAACTTGTAGCAATCATAGCAGCGCATAAACAGCAAGCAATTTATTGCACTCCTCACCTTAACTAAAACTTTCTGCTTGTGGGTCTTCAGGGTCCAGACAGGTGTAAAAAAAGAAAATTCCCTGTGCTATGGGATACAAAGGCCCACAAGAAAGAAATGTTAGGCTTTCTTGAAAACTGTGAACAACAACAGTGAAGACTTTTTAAAATTCAGTTGTTTCCTTAGTCTGCTGAGAAAAGATGGAGGGAGAAAAGGAGGAGATAGATGGAGGAAAGCACCAGATGATGTGGTCTATGTGGAGTTAGTACACCACAAAAAAGCCCTTCTAATTTTCAGTTCATGCCCACACTGGTTCATGTGCAGAACTTAAGTAGGAAATACAGGATGGGCTGAAGCAAACCTGGTAGCAATTTCCAATGCTATCATTCTAAAAACAACAATGTTGCAGCTTTTGCCAAAAGAGATCACTTATGACTTTATCCAATTTCTTTGGGGGGGGGTGTCTTTTTACTGTAGCATTTGTTTCTGGTCCATTTTTAAGGAACATGGACAATATGGTCCACCCCATCACATGTGAAGTATTTTGGCAAGTTCTATAGTAATCCACATTCTGAGGTATCTCACAAGTGAGCGCAACACCTGCCATTCCGCAATTGCAGAAGTCCAAATCTCAGTCTTAAAAGGGGGGAGATGGGCAAATACCCACAGTACAATGATGATATACCGAATTTGTACAATTCCTGTTGAATAAATAAAAAACTTAAATTACTGTAAAAGTTTCATGAAATAGGAGTACTGGTGAGAAAAGGAGCATTGAGACTCATTTCGAGACCACACACAGGAACTCCTAATCTAAACGTCACTAAAACAAACGAACACAGGTGAATGACAGCTCCCATCCCACATGTAGATAAGCTCCTTTAGCTGTTTTTGCGTGCAATAGGAGCTCTGAAGTTGATTGTTCCCCAACTCTGGAATCCTCCATTTTCAAACGCTACTGAAACAGTTTACTGAGCCCCACTACTATGGTCACATTGAAAGTTCTTATTTCCCGGGCCTCCTACCCTGTCTCATTCACAAAAAACAAGCACATTGGCAAACAAAGATTTATCCCACCCTGTAGGTGCAAGTGAGCTGAACAGCTATGGTCTAATATTATAGTCTGGGAAATACATATTCTTCTTGTAGTCTGTATCTTTGAGACCATGGAGGGATTGGTGACTGAAATGGAGAACTAAAATAGAATGAGGGAAGGGGGCACATATATAATTCAGAAGCTCAGAAGTACCTTATTTTATTTTTTTATTTATTTTATTTACAGTGTTTATATTCCGTCCTCCTCACCCCGCAGGGGACTCAGGGCAGACTACAATGTACATATACAAGGCAAAAATTCAATGCCATACATAGACACACAACACATATAGATAGTCAGAGGCTATTTAACATTCCAACTTTTTCTGGCCACCAGGGGAAAAGTACTTCCTCATTACCCACATGCTTGCTGGAGATTTTTATGGCCTTTTAAATTAGTTAAATTAGCCTCCCCACATAAGTGGTACCTAATTATCCTACTTGACAGCTGCAACTGTGGTAGGGATGTTCAGCTTCCAAACCTGGATGGTGTGGCACTATGCCCGTCATCATCAGTAAAAAGCCTTGGAGTCCTTTTGGACCCTCTGCTGTCAATGGAAGCCCAGGTCTCCGCTATCAGCAGAGTGGAGTTTTTCCATCTTCGACAGGCTAGGAGGCTGGCCCCGTACTTGTCCTGGCATGATCTGGCCACGGTGATCCAAGCTACGGTCATCTCAAGGTTAGACTACTGTAATGCTTTCTACATTGGCCTGCCTCTGACAGTGACCCAGAAACTCAAGTTGGTGCAGAATGCCGCAGCCTGGCTGCTCGCAGGAGATCCTGTGAGCTGCCATATTACACAGATCTTGCGGGAACTGCACTGGCTTCCACTTGAGTACCGGATCACTTTCAAAGTGCTAGTCTTGACTTTCAAGGCCTTGTATGGTCTGGGACCAGTGTACCTGAGGGAGCGCTTTATACCATATTGTCCCACGAGATCACTGCAATCTGAAGAGCAGAACCTCCTAGTTGTGCCCAGTGTGAAATCGTACCATCTGACCGCAACTCGGAGAAGGGCGTTCTCCTTTATTGCTCCAGTTCTTTGGAATGCATTACCCCCTGTAACTCGAGCTTTACGAAATTTGCTAGCTTTTCGTAAAGGCTGTAAGACCACTCTGTTCAAGCAGGCTTTCAAGTCCTAATACACAGGCTAAATTTATTTTATTGTAACTGTTTTTATCGCTTTTATTGTATTGCTTTGTTCTGAGTGTAAACCGCCCCGAGCCAATTGGGAGTGGCGGTTGATCAATCTAATTAATAAATAAACTGTCTTTCGGGCTGCAAAGGATGACAACAAGCTACACAAATTGGTTGGAAGCTCACTCCAACCCGGACTGGCTTTGAACTCATGACCTTTCAGTCAGTAGGGATCTTAATGCAGCTGACTCCCAGCCAGCTGTGCCACAGACCTGGTGCTGGATCTGAGGATCACCCATCTCCATGTACAGTAGATTTCCTGTTTCTCCTGGCCAAGTGGGATGAAAAAGAGAATGAAGTTCCTGCACCTTTAATAGCCATGTAAAGATGGAATTCCAGCAGCTGTAGCTTGTCACCTATTGCCAGCATCTTCCCCTAATGTCTGGGGAACAGCTTGGATCTTGCTATACTGAACCTTAAGCCCTAATGTCTCTCTTTCTGCCGCTAACACCCAGCTGAGAAAATAGAAGACCTGTGGGAGGCATTCTTGTTTCTTTTTATTAGGAAGAGTGGGATAGAATGACTATGCTAAGTTACATTTGCTCAGGAACTAGGGGTATCTTATCAACCTTTACAAGTTATGGCTGTGGTAAATGTCTTTATGGGCAACGTTTTGCAGAGTACTGATCATCACATGGAGGGATTTATCATATGATGCCACACTGTGGACAGACTTCTGTTGGTGACATATGCTGGTATTACTACACATTACATCAGCGTACATCAGCAAACTTGCAAAACAAGCCTTTCAGTACCATCTGGTACAGCAATCTCTATCTCTCTCTCACACACAGTCACTATCCTCTCCTATTCACACATACATGCACATAGTTTGTGACCCCACAATATATCTCCATGGCCAAGCAGTGTTTCTGAAGCCAAACTCCAGCACTGGCAAGAGCAAAAGCAAAAGCCCCACATAAAACAAACAAAAGTAATCTGGAAGAGAGGTAGGCTCCATTAGTGTCCAATGTAATCTCTACTTAAATATGTAACCTTATCAAATAAGTATTCCCAACTTGATGGTGGTTGAACTAACAAAAGCTATAGAAGAGGAAAAGAACTATTTGCAGCCAAAGGTTATTTATTTATTTATTTATTTATTTACCTCATTTGTACCCACACTTTTCAACCCTGAGGAGGACTCAGAGCAGCCTTACACATAGTTCCTTCCTACTCAGTCTGCCCTGCAAGATGACATTTACCATGGCAGATGACAGTTTACCTATTATCATCTTGTATACCCCACTAAGACTCTAAACTATCTAGTCCGTGAGCTGCTTTTTGCCGACGATGCTGACCTTGTTGCCCATTCAGAAGCAGCTCTGCAGCGCCTGACATCCTGCTTTGCAACAGCTGCAGAGCTGTTTGGGCTGGAAGTCAGCCTGAAGAAAACGGAAGTTCTCTACCAGCCGCACCACAGAAAGAACACCATCATCCACACATCAGCATAAGCAAATCTGTGCTTAAGTCCGTTTAGCAGTTCACCTACCTGGGAAGCATCATTTCTTCAGACGCCAAGATTGATAAAGAGATAGATCACAGATTAGCAATGGCATACAGTATAGTGCATTTGGAAGGTGTCACAAAAGAGTCTGGAGAAACAATCACCTGAGGCAAAGCACAAAAATCAGTGTGTACAGAGCTATCATACTGTCCATTCTCCTATATGGGTCTGAAACATGGGTCACTTACCACCAACATCTACGACTCCTCAAACGCTTTCATCAGCGCTGTCTTCACACAATCCTAAATATACACTGGACTGACTATGTGACCAATATTGCTGTCCTTGAGCAAGCAGGGATCACCAGTATTAAGGCCATGCTATTCAGAACACAGCTGCGCTGGGCTGGGCACAACACGTCTCGTCTCTAGGATGGAGGACCACTGCCTCCCAAAGATACTACTCTGCGGTGAACTCGCCATGGGTCAGCACAAGAGAGGCACCCCAAAGAAGAGATATAAGGACTCTCTGAAACAACATCTCAGGCTCGGCCAGATTGATCACCAATAATGGTCCACCCTGCCTCACATCGGGAGGCATGGAGACGCACTATCCACAATGATGCAGCCTCTTTCGAGAAGTCACGCCGAATGGGTCTCAAAGAGAAATGACAATGCAGAAAGAACCGCAACTTGGAAACATCACCCAAGGAGACTTTTTGCTATGCTTTCTGCAACTGGACTTGCCAATCTCAACATGCTTGTAGAAAGCGTGGGATGAGTCCTTCCTGAATCTTCGTTCACGAAGAAAAGCCAAGAAGAAGAAGTATACCTCACGATTTACCTTGATTATTATAATTGTTAAAGCATATATTAAAAACAAACAAAAAGTCAACATTAAGATACAATTAAACTATTGAGAATGCTTTAAAATGCACTTTAAATTTGAAACAATTCTGCCCCTTTCATAGTAGCCTTTTCCTTAAAAACCTTCAATGATTTTTTAAAAAAACCTGTTGGAATGAAAACAATTCACCTGCCAAAGGAAGGATAGCAAGAAGAGATTCAGGCTAACCCACCTAGGAAGCTTACCTCACTTTCCTCCCTTTCCCCCCATATGATGGGGGAAAGGGTGGCAAGGTGCCACAACTTCCCTTTCGCTGACAATTGCGGGTTCTGCAAAGAGGTCGTAGGAGTGCCCTAGAGAAGTGAGAGGTCCCAAAAAAGGAGTGACTGAAGCAAGCTGGGAAAGCAAGCTAGAAACTCAAAATCAAACATGATGACTCCATCACAACATGTACACATTTACAGGAATTCCTGGGGTAATGAGTGGTCTTTGTAAGATGACAATGATGGTGATATTCAGATGTCAGTAAAAGAAAGGCATAGTTGAGACCCTTTCTTCTGATCCCGCTGTTTGTCTTCAACTGCATCTCATCTATTATCTTCTTTTCCCTATATTCAACCTTCCCAACAAACCAGAGTGTTTAGAAATAACCCACACCAGAAGAAAATACAAGTGCAATTTGCCATCTTTGAAAGTGATCAGGAACTGGAAATTGAGAAACTGCCTATACTCCCACCAAATAAACCGGAAAAGCAAACATGTCCACCATGAGTATAGATGCACGGAGAGGAAACTATGTCCCCACTTTTAACTCCTGATGTCAACAGCCTCTGTAGCCATTTTCAATGAATGGGCTGATTATATGATTAGCAAATGTCCTGAGTGAACATGGAATGACAAATTAAGCTGTAAGAGAAGTTTTTAAGCAAGGATGTTTGCAAACATTCTGTGTAAAAGTCCCATAATCAAGCAAAAAAATCCAAAAATAAATAGAGTAAATAAGGGCAGAGATTCAGGCTTTCCTCTAAAGCTTGGAAAGGTCCCCTTTTTAGGTAAACGGTCTCAGAATTTGACAGCTAAAGCTAGTCCCCATGCTATCTGGTCAATTTTGGAAGTTATCATCCAAAAAGGTAAATTTTGCAAGCTCTGTTTTTATTACAAGGTACCAGCTAGAGAAAGAAACATCCACATCTTTACAAACATTGCTTGTCTACGCCTGGAATTTTTGGTTAATGCCTTCCAACTATGGTTTGAACTATCTTTCCTATTCTCCCATCTGATTTACAATTGATGTCCACCTAATCCGGACTTTGTCCAGAGGCATGCCACGTTTTTGGGACTTTTTGAATGCCTAGTTTATTGTCTCCAAAACCCCTGTTCCTGAGTCAAAACATTTTCCTAGATTTGATCCAAATTCAGGTGCATGTTATAAAATATTGAATTATATATCTTAATGTTTTAGCCTTGTGCTTTTGTCAATTTTTGTAAAAGAACTTAGCCACTTTTGTGACCTCTAGATGGATTATGCCAGCTTCTATTGTGTGTGTGTGTGTGTGTATGGGGTGGTTGATCCAAAAAAAATGTTTCTAAACTCGGGGGGGGGGGGAGAGAAGGGTTAGGAACCGCTTCCGTTTCGAAAAGTGATAGTCTTGCACAAATTTCTGGCTCTGTTTCGAAATTGATCCATATTTAATAACGAAAATCCTTACTATTTCGTTAATGGCGCCCACGCATGCGCAGTGCGCAGGGGATGCCCACTTTCACACCCCTTTGCCAGCTCAGAATCAACCCGCGATAGCTCTGATGCGAGTTGATTCTCAGCTGGCGAGGAGGGGTAGAGTGCATGCCCTCCACGCCCCCTCGCCAGCTCAGAATCAACCCGCGATAGCTCTGACGCGGGTTGATTATCAGCTGGTGAGGGGGGGTGGAGTGCATTACCTCCACACCCCCTTGCCAGCTTAGAATCAACTTGTGATAGCTCTGACACGGGTTGATTCTCAGCTGGCTAGGAGGGGTGGAGTGTATGCCCTCCATGCTCCCTCGCCAGCTCAGAATCAACCCGCGAGTCCAAGCCTTACCCCAGGATCTGAACAGGGCTGTTCTCAGGCGACGGAAGGGAAAGCCAGGGAAGGGAAAGCCCTTTCCAAAATGCGGAAGTCTTTACGGAAAAAAATGGTGGCAGTGGCTACAATTTAGGTAATGTACTTCCGAGTTGCTTACAGTGGGTCGATAATAGTTCAATATTAATTTTAAAATGAAATAAAAACAATATCAAAGGATAACAACCGGACATATCCAGGCCACACACACACACACACATATGTGTGTGTGTGTGTGTGTGAATGTGAGGGTCCCCATATATATACCGTTTTAGTAAAATTCAGACTAAAGAAAATGTGAGTCTCTCTCTATATATATGTGTGTGTGTGTGTGTGTGTGAATGTGAGGGTCCCCATATACTGTGTGTATATATATATATATAGAGAGAGAGTACTGTGGAGGAACAGAGAAGCCACCTGCAAGAATAGATCTGAAGTAATGTTTGGGGGGAAGAAATTGGGTTTCTTTTGGAATTTAGCAAAAGTTTCAGTGTCAGTAAGGTAATGACTGAGACCCTTAGGGCACGTTCTCTGGTGTATGATGGGTGATCCACTTAATTCTAAAGGAACCAGTGGCATCACTAGGGTTGGTATCACCCAGTGTAGTAACTCAAGGTGTCATCCTGGTGGACCTCTTCCTGTACCAGACCATACAGAATTCTGTTCCTTACTTTGAAATATAGCCTACATCATCTGGTATGCCCTGGCAGTCACCCATCCAAACACAACTCAGGGCTGACTCTGCTTAGTTTCCAAGATTTTGTTCCTATACGTTTAAAATATTGACCTGGACCTTTTTGACTGACTCTCTCCATGGTTAGCACACAAGGAAAAAATAAAGAGTGGCTTTCTCAGGAAGATCAACCCAGTGGCACAGTGGGGAGATTTCCCCATTCCTGAGGGTCCCCAGGTGCAGAAGGAGGTTGGACTGGATGGCCTTTGGAGGTCTCCTCCTATTCTAGGAGCCCATTGTTGTTATTAATATTATTATCATTATTATTATCATCATCATCAGAGGCTGAATGGCCATCTGTGAGGAATGCTTTGATTGTGTTTTTCCCTTATGGCAGAAGGAGGTTGGACTGGATGGCCCTTGGAGGTCTCCTTCTGCTCTAGGAACCTATTGTTGCTGTTGTTACTATTATTAGTAGTAGTAGTAGTAGTAGTAGTAGTAGTAGCAGAGGCTGAATGAATATTATCATCATTATTATGAATAAATTCAGGGGCTTATTATACTCACATTTAGTTGAATTCAGTGGCTCTTACTGAAATAATTTTCCAAATATTTTGCTTTTATGGCTCTCTGTGTAGTGGGTAGGTAGATCATTTTGACTTGGTTGTTTTATAAGTAGCTCTCATGCTGAAAAAGTGTGAGCACCTCTGCCTTAGGGAGATGGTGGGGGGGATATAATGCAGTCTACATGGGGCTGCCCTTGAAGACGGCCCAGAAATTTCAATTGGTCCAATGGGTGGCAGCTAGATTACTAACTGGAGCGTCCTCCAGGGAGCGGTCAACCCCCCTGTTTAAGGAGCACCATTGGCTGTTGTTCATCTTCCGGTCACAATTCAAGGTGCAGGTTCTTCTTACCTACAAAGCCCTGAACGGTTTGGGACCCGCCTACCTTCGTGGCCGCATTTCCATCTACGAACCCAGGCAATCTCTTCGATCACTTGGAGAACCCCTGCTCTTGCTCCCACGCTCTTCGCAGGGGTGATTGGTGGGGACGAGGGAGAGGGCCTTCTCTGTGGTGGCCCCCTGACTCTGGAACTCACTCCCTAAGGATATCAGACAAGCCCCCACATTTGCAGTTTTTAGGAGGAGCTTGAAAACGTGGCTGTTCCAATGTGCCTTCCCTGAATAAAGTAATAACGCCCTGCTGTGATTGATGCCCTGCAATTTTCCTCAGTAGAACTTTAATGTCCTGTTGGGTTGTCTGTTCCACATTATCTTCTTAAAACCCTCCTATGACACACATTCTACCTCTGTTGCACCCAGTGTTATTTTTAAATTTTTAATAATTTACATCTGGCCCAGCCATAATGCTTTTAAACTGTGTTGTTGTTTATTGCTTATTAAGTTATAGTGATTGTATTGTTTTATTTGCTGTTGTGTTATTTTACTATGTGTTGTTGGGCTTGGCGTCATGTAAGCCACCCTGAGTCCCTTCTGGGAGATGGGGTGGGATATAAATAAAGTTTAATAATAATATAAAAATAAAGTTATTATATTATAAGTTATTGTCTTGTGCTTGTCTTGTAAATAAAGGAAATTCTACAAAGTTGTCTGAAGAAGTCTCCACTTCTATCTTTTTCAAAGGAAATTAAAATCTTGCAGTGCTGCCATTGAAATGTCTTTTTGCTTGGGGAAGGAGGGAGCCCATAATATTAAGCTCTTCATCACATAATAAAACATTGCTCCTATATACAGTGCACCTGATTGAAGCAGTAGCCAAGGGTGGGGGCTTCCCTTTCAGAGCCCTCAAAGTGTTCAAGGTTCAAATGAAGTCCAAGGTGCCAATGATCAGAGTTAGAGGAGGAAAAAGTTTGTTTTCCTGAGCAGGGTCTTGACACAATGACTTCATTCAGTAGCTACTGTTCACGCACAGAAAGGTTTGGGAAAGAAATCCCACAGAGTTCAAAACCTGTGGCCTAACTTTGCTTGAGGCTCCTTTCCTCCTCCCTATCCCCCTTATTTGCCTTCCAAGTTGTTGCCAGAGATAACAAAAATAGTCACCAGTTGATATTTGCCGGAGCTGCAAAGTTATGAATGGAGGCCAACTGGTCTCCCCTGATCATGCCCCATCGACAAAATGGCATCTCCCAGAGTTCGCTCACAGCCGAACGGCACTTTTGAAATCCTCAGAGTGTACTTGCAAGCTTTTCAAGTATAGTTGATTTTTTTTTTAAAAAAATCATTTAATGCACAAAGCAGAGGTGCTGTCTGTCTAACATTTACCTTGGGATTAAAGGCAGGGGGGAGGACTTTGTACTAAGCTTTAAACTCTGTGCTGCCTTGACGTAATAGGAAGAAATGTTGGCAGCTCAAAGCCTCAGTTTCTTAACTGTGGATGTGAAAGCTTCAAGGTTTCCCCTCACTGAATCAAAAACCAGACACTGACATGGTCGTATTGTACAGAAGCGCTATTGCTTTGGGTCCCTTAATACTGCTTTCTTAACCACCTGGAGCTGTCAGAAGGAACCACACCGCATTGGGAAAACACATGAATCACACTTCCTTAAAACTTGTCTTAAAGCCTTTGTAACCTGAAAACCTTTTTTTTATTTTAAAAAAGAGTACTCCATCTGAGGCTGTAAAACTTCATGTGGAATTATACTGAGGTGTAAAAAGCTCCCTGCTATGACTGCAGCGTAGAATAGCCAATGCAATTGCCACATTGCTCTCTCCACAGCAAGATAAAGGCACCCACCTTTGAATCAAACCATACCCAAGTGAATCACAAAAAGCAGGTACATTAGAGAAAGGACACTCTGGCACTTGATCAAGTCAAAATAAATTTTGAGAAGGCCACTGCTAACTAGTATCACCTGGATGTAATTCCCAAGGTAAATGTAAATATTTCCCCTGACATTAAGGCTAGTTATGTCCAACTCTGAGGGATAGTGCTCATCTCCATTTCTAAGCCGAAGAGCCGGCGTTGTCCCTAGACACCTCCAAGGTCATGTGGCAACCATGACTGCATGGAGCATTGTTAACTTCCCACAGAAGTGGTACCTATTGATCTACCCACATTTGCATGTTTTCAAACTGCTAGATTGATAGAAGCTGGGGCTAACAGCAGGAGCTCATCCTGCTCCCCAGATTTGAACCACCAACTTTTTGTTCAGCAAGTTCAGGAGCTCAGTGGTTTAACCCACTGTGCCACCAGGGTAATTCCTAACCAGTCACAATATAATTAATCTGATAAACCTGCCTTTCCACAGCAGTGCTCATGGCTAGGGTTGCCATATATCCCTTATTCTAAGGGACGTCCCTTATTTTGGCCCTAAAATTTGTGTCTCGTTTTTTCAGGCCCTGTCCCTTATTATTGACTAACAGTTCACCAGAGGAAGGTGTGTGCTGCAGTTTCCACGGCAATGCCTGCCCGGGGATTCCAACTCGCAGGGCAGGCTGACAGTCACGCGCTAGCGAGTGTGTGCCTGCTTGCATCCCCGTTGGAAGGAAGAGGCGATACAGGACTTTTTCAAAGTACAGTAGACTCAACCGTTACCAAGGAGAATGTTAGATCATGTTGGATAAAGATCATTTCTGGTTGCTTGAGAGTTACTCTTAAAATAGGCCTAGCTGTGTATCCCAATACTATACTATACCATTAACTATTGACATAACAATGAAGATGTACTGTCTTATAAAATTTATTTTATTATGTTTAGACAGTGTACTTTTAAAGTCAACAAAGTCAAGTACTAAATACAGATGGAGAAAATAAGGTAGTTCTAATATTTTTTTTTCTGCATGACAAAACATGCAGAAACATACCATGTACTGTTAGGAGGCTGTAAGTCCGTTTCTTTTGTGAATTTCAATCATTATCTTATTCTGTTAATAAAACTATAACTAATGCTTGAGTTTCAAGCTTTTAGGAAGTGTCACTTATTTTTGTGAAAATCCCATAAATGTCCCTTATTTCTTATATCAAAAGGTGGCAACCCTACTCATGGCATCTAGTCATAAAGTACAAATTATACCTGAAATTCAAGGGGTAAGGAAAACATCTCAACACCAAACAGCATCCACCAGTTTAAACGTTGTTCAGCAAGCAATGTAGTCTAAAAGCCCAAAATCTGTGTGATAAAAAGAGTCTTGGCAAGTTGAGAAATTGATATTAGCAAGGCATAGGATTCTTGAACTTGGGAGCACCTGAGAAGGTGAGCAGACTCTGGCGTAACTTCTAAAAAATCACACACTCTATAATCTTGTGAAAATGTTTGCAGAAGCTTCAAGGAGGAAAGGAAGGTGGCTTGGGAAAGGTACTTTTGACTACATAATCTCCCAACCATTATGGCTAGTGAGGATTCTGGGAGCTAGAGTCCATGTCCCACTTTTCCAATTTTAAAAAGGCCAGTTATTCCCAATCCAGGTAAAGAAGGAGAAAAACCAGACAAAAATACCCCAGTGAACATCCAAACTACTTAGCGCTTCATTGATTTCAAGGCAGCCTAAGCAAAGCAAACTGTCAAAGACATTTGGCAGTTATCTGCATGCAAAAACATGGTGGACAGTTTAAGGCACCTTCCAGCTTACCTTGATGTAAAGCCAACAAACACTTCACAGATGACTGATGCACAACACCACTTCAAAAATGAACAGGGTATGGTATAATCCAAAGCCAGGGAACCTGTTGTCCTGCAGATGTTTTGGGATTCCACTTCCCAAAAGTCACTAAACAGTCTTGTGAAATGTGCGGGGTGATGGAAGTAACTGTTCAATGTGAATGATTGAAAGTAACAAAATATAGTTTTCTTGTCCTCTGAACATATGGCTATAAAACAAAAAAAGTTTTTGCTCTAGATCAGTGGTTCCCAACTTTTTTTTTGACCAGGGACCACTTTGATTAGGGACCACTCTCCAAAATTAGTATCAAAAGAGTTACGAATCAGTTTTTGGTCAACTTTAGATGCGGTTTGGTTATTTGAGATTCTGATTCAGAAAATTGCATTGGATAGTCCACATCAGCTCTAGATTCTAATACAAAACATATGCCATCCAGTAGTTGCCATCTGCTTGCTCACAGAAAACTATATTTACTAAGCCTCAGCAATGTAAGAGTCACTCTGATACCAGTCACTCTCGTTGCAATGGCAAGGTAATGGTGAGGCTGCGGAGCATATCTAAGTTCTTGCAGACCACTGGTGGCCCCAGACCATGGATTGGGAACCTTTTTCTTTTTTCTGGCATTACTTCGCAAACGAAGATACTTAGGAAGGACTCATCCCACGCTTTCTACAAGCGCGTTGATGACTAAGGAGGTCGGGTGTGTCCTTCGAGCCTGTGCAATGGATTTTTCTGATGGAGCGCAGCGTGCACAGAACTGGCCTCACCCTTTAAACCAAAGGTTCATCTGCCGGGGCCTAGCAAGCTTAGGACGGTGGCAGCGAGGTCCTCAGGTCGTAGGTTTGATTTGAGTTTCCTTCTCTAGATGGTTGATCTTACAGGGATAGATGAGCAAGAAAACCAATAAAAGACTATATGAAGAAATGGCAGGATAATTTAGGGCATGATATACCACTGGAAGAGTGGGCAAAAATGTGGAATTATACCTCGAAATACACATATGCTTATGCATTGAGAAAAAATCATATGAAGATACTGTACAGGTGGTATATTACCCCAGCACAACTATGTAAAATCTATAAGAAGGGAAATGATACATGTTGGAAGTGCCAGAGAGAAAGGGGAACCTTTTACCACCAATGGTGGACATGTGTAAAGATAAAACAATACTGGAACAAAGTGCACAAGGTGATACAGGAAATTATACAGCTTAAAATTGATTTGAAACCTGAGATATTTCTTCTGAATATTATAGATAATAGCCTTATGGGGAAAAACCAGGAAAAACTACTCTGCTATATCATCACAGCTGCCAGAATAGTCCTTGCAAGATATTGGAAAAAGAGGGAAACCCCAGAGGAAGAAGAACTGTTAACCAAATTATTGGAAATAGCAGAAATGGACAAGCTGACCAATATGTTAAGAGGGAACCCAAATCCCAGTTCGCAGAAGTATGGAACCCATTTATAGTGTATATAAAAAATAAGAAAAATATAGATTTAAAGGGCTATTGGTTGTAAGGGACAAAATGTGAATATAACATAATTGCCAAATATTTTGACGTCTGTATCACCGGGTGAAGTCAACCTGTTGTTTTTTTTTATCCCTAATTGTGATGTTAAATGGTAAATCCCAATGTTGTCCCATGACCCTTTTCCCTACCCCCAACTTTCCTCTGTCAATGTAAGAGTTTGCGAGGAAGAGCATAAACTCTTGTGTACCATGTTTGTTGATGTTGTTTTAACTAATTTTTTTAAAGGGGGTTAGACGAGCACCATCTGCCCAGGTTTGAAATTAGAGTTTTTCTTCTCTTAGGATGGTTGCCAAAAAGCTAGAGAGCCCATCCTGCTCATTGACACTCTTTGTCAGACCCTTCGGTTGTGACCTGTCTGGCAAGGGAGGCCCTACCAGTGGCAAGTATGCCACCACCAGCATAGCTCACAACTTCATTAGGGTACGCAAACCTCTCCCTTGCGACAAGGGGGTGCCATTTTAATAATAATCTACATGTGTATACCTCTTTTCTCCCACTAAGGCAGGTATGGGCAAACTTTCTAACTTGGGGTCCACATAGTGGGCTGGATCCAAGCCCCCTCCCTGTCCTTTCCTCACCTTCCTCTTTTCTTTTGGAGGCAGAAAGCAAAGGCAAGATGGGGACCGTTTGGATCCCAAAAGGATTGGCCTTCGTCAGGATGAGATGGTGGACGGGAGAGAAAAAGTGTATCCATTAGACCCCTTATTGACTACTCCGGATATAGAATCCTAGAGCTGGAAGAGACCCCCAAGGACCATCAAGTCCAACCCCCTGACATCAGGAAGGCACAATCAAAGCACTCCCAATAGAGTCTCTGGGAAAGCCTCCAGAGAAGGAGACTCCACCACACTCCCAGGCAGTCTATGCCACTCTTCAACAGCTCTTACTCTCAGGAAGTTCTTCCTAATCTTTCCAGTCAAAGCTCTTTCCCTGCCATTTGAAACCATTGTTCCATGGTCTCTAGAGCAGCAGAAAGTCAATTTTGGGAACCACTGATATAGATTAAGGGTGCCAAACTCATTTTCACTGAGGGCAACATCAGCCTTACTGTTACCATCAAAGAGCCATTTGTAATTGTAAGACAGTATAAATGTAACTATGTTGCCTTGGCATTGAAAGTCTGGTGGGCCACATAAAATTATGTAGTGGGTCAGATTCAGCCCATAGGCCTTGTGTTTCACATGTGTCCTCTAGATGCTCATAAGTAAAATTGGGAGGTGCAGGAATGTATATTGTTTCAGAAAATACATTTAAAGATAATACAGAGTAACTAATGTGGTTAAAGAAGCAGCAAATTTTGGCTTCCACAAGAGGCCATTGTTGAGAATTACATGTGCTACCTCTTTTTAGCTGGGGAAAGAAGAAGTAGGGAGTGATTACCAAAAAAGGGGAAGATATAAAGCCTAGACATGTCACACTGTACACAAATGTTAAAAAAGACAAAAGAGGGAGACACCATGATATTTTTACCCCAGATTCCTTATTAAAACCTTGATGTTTTAGGATCTCTATTTCTACACACTTCTAAGACAAAATCCCACGTATCCCATCAAATGACACACAACCCATTCCATGGATTGCTCATGGGATTCCATCTTCAGGTAGATTTCAAAGACAGGCTGGAATCAGCTCAGTTCATCTCCCTGCAATTTGAAACACTTTGATACTGGTATTTTTTTGTTAGATGAGAAATGGTGAATTTGACTGTTTCAGTTTTGTGACATTTCAGTGTGGGCATACATGTGGACAGTCTCGGGGAGCTAGAGCAGTATATACATAAAGTTTTAATATTTTTATTATTCATTCCCCTCAATGCTCCTTCCGCCACCATTGCTTCTCGGACACAGAAAAGGACTGATAAATAATTTGAATAAAAAAGTTGCTGTAACTACACAATTTTGAACCTTTGAAATTCTGCCTTATTGATAATTTCCTTTTCAAAGTTCTTCCACAACTGCACAATTTAAAACACTTAGGGGGGTGATATGGGCACTCACAGATGACAGATTGGGAGGAGACAACAGATACCTGTGTGATGAGGAAATATGTGCATGAGTTAACTAGAAATGGGCAATCCTATGTGATAGGGGTGAGCTTTCTGTCTTCTTTCAAGTTGGAAAGCCATGATACATTACAAGAATAAGACACTACGTCTTGCTCCCCCGGTGTGTGACAAGCAACTTTATTTCCAACAGGTTTGCCAACATTTGGAAGGCCACAGCTTCCCTAGCTCCAAATATACTTCATTACCTTCCCTTGGCAAATCCTTTGAGAGAGAGAGGAAAACAATGATATAATGTGATTATATTTTGTATGATTTTGCAGGTAGTCTTTTATGTTACTGGCTGCCACTTCAATCAAAATGGATGTTTTCAGTCCATCAGCAGACAAACTGGAAAATTATTAAAACAGAGCTTCATTTTCAGACACAATAGTCAGGAGAGGAAAGTCCATTGCTTCCTTATTTTAGGATGTTGATATCCACTGGGATATGGTTCCATGAATACCAAAATTTTTGGATGCTCAAGTTCTATTATATACAGTGGTGTAGTAAAATGGTGTGGTTTAATTTAGATAGCTGCCTATATGTTCTAGACCAGGGCTAAACAATGGCAGACCCTTGTGTATGTCTCCCAGAAACATAAAATCAAGACCTATAGGGCATTTGTTTTTGGTTCTGAACATATTTTTGGTTTTGAACTTTTAAAATCTACATAAATGTATTCTCAATGTCAACTAATTAAAATGGTGATTACTATTATTGTAATATAATTATTTTAGAGTGTCATTCGATCTTTCTGTGTGATAACATGGGCAAACATTAGTCAAGAAAGGTAGAATCATAGAGTTGGAAGAGACCTCATAGGCCATCCAGACCAATCCCCTGCCAAAAAGCAGGAAAATTACATTCAAAGCACCCCCGAAAGATGGCCATCCAGTCTCTGTTTAAAAGCCTACAAAGAAGGAGCCTCCACCACATTCCGGAGCAGAGAGTTCCACTGCTGAACAGCTCTCACAGTAAGGGAGTCCTAATTTTCAGATGGAGTCTCCTTACTTGTAGTTTGAAGCCATTGTTCTGCATCCTAGTCTCCAGGGCAGCAGAAAACAAGCTTGCTCACTCCCTCCTCCCTATGACTTTCTCTCACATTCGTATACATGGCTATCATGTCTACTCTCAGCCTTCTCTTCTGAAGGCTAAAAATGCCCAACTCTTTAAGCTGTTCCTCATAGGGCTTGTTCTCGGGACCCTTGATCGTTTTAGTTGCCCTCCTCTGGAAACATTCCAGCTTATCAACATCTGCCTTCAATTGTGGTGCCCAGAATTGGACACAGTATTCCTGGTGTGGTCTAACCAAGGCAGAACAGAGGGGTAGCATGACTTCCTTGGATCTAGACACTACACTCCTATTGATGCAGGCCAAAATCACATTGGCTTTTTTTTGCTGCCGCATCGCATTGTTGGCTCATTTTTAACTTGTGGTCCATGAGGACTCCAAAATCTTTTTCACACGTACTCTCGAGCCATGTGTCCCCCATTCTGTATCTTTGCATTTCATTTTTTCTGCCTAACTTATTTGTTGCTTCTATTGTGTGTTTAAGATCTGAACACAAAACCAAGTTTGGTACTTTAAGAAGATGCTGAAAAACAAATAAACCACTGACATAAACAGAGATCAGATTTCCGAGTCATTCTGCTCCTTTTGTTTGCTAAGAAATAAGTTTAAATCTGATTTAAACATTACAGGTGATCTTGTGAGAACTTGAAATGTAACATATAGGGCCTCATCAGACATTTAGCTAAATGTCTGATGAGGCCTAGGATTTAGCATCCTAGGATGCTCCCACCTTGTCTTGGGGATGGATCCCCACCCTGGACATCACACAACGTCATGTGACTTTAGGTGGAGGTCCTGCCCCCAACTGGAATGGAAGCATCCTTGGAGGCTTCTCCCACAACACAGATACCTACTTGTCCTTGTCAGGAGGGCGACACTTCCCATGTGTGATGATGGGGAAAGAATTGCTGCAAGGGAGTGGAGCACAGGGCAACTGATTTGCCCCTCTGGCCCTTCTGTCTGATGGGAAAGCAAAGCAAAGCAGGACTCTTTGACTAGCCTTTCTGGTGAGGTCCTAAGTGTAATGATGATAAGCTGATATTTAAGCAAACCTATAGTAGACCCCTTTCAACAGTAGCTCATAGTACTGCCACTAAAAGGGTCAAGAAACTAGTTTGATATATCTTTGACTAGCTAGAACCACCCATATAATTAGTATATCACTCACAGTAATATACTTGGATGACATATGTTGGAAGGCAACAATGGAACATGCTGCCCCAGCGTATGGTGGAGTCTCCATCTTTGAAGGCTTTTAAACAGAGGCTGGATGGCCATCTTTTGGGAGAACTTTGATTTTGTATTCCTGCATGGCAGAATGGGGTTACTCAGGATGGCCCTTGTGGGCTCTTCCAGCTCTATAGTCCTGTAACTTAATTTCCTCACAGTGCATAAGCAAACTGCATCTGACTAGTAGCTACACAAGGGTTGGATATCATTATTAGGATGTACTCCTTGATAGCTTGGGCTCTCACTCAAGGAGAAATGAAATATGAAAGAAAATGTCTCCTGAAATTGAAGGAGGGGGGGAGAAACAGAGTAAGCAGGAAAGCAAGTGCCTTCAAAAAGTTTCAAGCCCAAACAATGAAGGCTGTGTTGCTTTGAAAAAAATCATTTTGAAGTAGAAAGAAGGAAAACATATGACTCTGGATGGCAAATATTCTCAACTGATACATCGACATCACATAAGTGGATTACACCAACTGAGGAAGTGCCTCAACACTGCTCAAGAAGCTTTCTAAGAGTACTCAAGGAAGCCAATATCTTTGCGCCCTGTGATGAAGAGTGTGTTTACAAATGGGCTTCCATGAAGGCTGAAGCCAAGTTTTCACATGAAAAGGAGCTCTATTAAGAAGCAAAGGCCTTAGGACAAGGTTCAGAGTACAATCATGACTTCAGAAGCCAGCATTCCCCATGCTCCCGGTATTTGATTTCAGGCTGAAAACCATTCAAGGAAGCCAAAACAAGCAGAGCCATTCCTTCCCTACTTCCACAGGTTTGCTTCATCTCGGAGTCTCTTGCATATCCAACAGGATCCTGAAAAAGCCACACTGCTTCATTTATCAAAAGGGAATTACTCAACCTCCAGTTTATTAATGTTCAGAAGTGCTCAGTTAGACAGACAAGTTGAACACATAAGTGGTATTTTTATTTTGGTTGGGTATTTTTTTTAATCTTTTCCCTTCTGGTATTGTGGAAACAGTAACATTAAATAATACTTTGCAGCAGATCACTTCTGTTTACTTTGGCTTTGGATGACCAAAAAATAAAAGAGCTCAATGCTGAAGGGTAAGATGAAGGTCACTACGAAACTGAAGATGGGAAATTCATCATAATGAAGACAGAAAACCTTCAGCTGAAGACTTCTTGTGGCATGAGTGTGCCTATGTGTGTGTCTGTGCCATTGTAACATAGTTAAGAATCTACAAGTGGGTGTCATTGTGGCATAGAAAACAACTTACAAGTCTTTGTTGCTTAGACTTAAGGGTCCACCATCCCTTGACAGAGCTCATAAAAGCTACTTTTCTGGACTCCATCCCAGAATATTTATTGAGGGATTCTGGAAGTTGTTGTCTTCAAAAGGAACTTTTCTGTGCTATGCCCTCTCACAGAGCTAAATTGACTGTTTGCATCTTCAAAGATCTGATGACAGTCTTGAAGCCAGGGATTGGCTCTTTCAATTACTGGTTTGGAATTTTAAAAATACATTTATTAGGAAACATATTGCCATTATTTGTTAGCATGACATGCTGAGAAGGAAATGGGCTTTTTTGTCTCCAAGGCTTTGGAAATTATGAGTCGTTATATAAGCAGTAACAGTGTATATGTGGAAGGGGGGCACCGTTTTTGGCATTGCCTCACATAGTGAACTCCAGTTCAGCTTGCTGTTCTTAAGGACTTGTTTTTCAGATTTTTTTTCAGGCTGTGAACATATTTTGCCAGGATCTCACACCTTCCTTTTTCATTCTTTTCTACATGTATCCCCACTAAGGATGCATTCACACTATGTTCATTATTGATATTTGCTAATGTCTGAAATTTAAATAAATCAAATTTAAAATATGACTGTGTTGAACTTTTTCAAGTTTTGGCATATGATATGTACATTTGTGTACATGTGTTTGTACATGTACCGTATGTGTACCCTGATGTTTGTACATTTTTTTATGCTGGCCATTGACCGTAATAAATCTTGTATGTATAATCTTGTATATGATGCGGGTCCTTTATGATACAAAATCCAAGTCCTGTTTGAACAAACTCATACAACTGCTACTACTTTGGTAATGCTGTGCAATTTTACTGTAACACACACATGTGCACACAAAAATGCACCTTGAGAGAATTGCATGTGCAAGCATGACACACCTCACGCCATGGGCTATGCAGATACAATTGGATGGATAAAAATGGCCACAACTCATTTATTGAAAACAGGAACGAAGGGTTGGCGGCCATGCTTGGGTCCTGGATCAAGGTAATAATAATAATAATAATACTTTAATATTTGTGAGTCGCCCTCCACCACCGGTGCTCCGGGCGACTTACATCATTTAAAAACCCCAAAATACATCAATGTACAGCAATTTAAAACATAGATACAGACGGCGAAGAAAGGCTCAGTCATTCAAAGGTACCGATCAGGCCCCAAACGCTAGGCGGAAGAGCCAGGTCTTTAGGTCTGACCGGAATCTAGTTTGGGTCAGAGTGGCTCTGAGGGCGGGTGGCAGTGAGTTCCAGATCATGGGGGCCGCCACGGAAAAGGCTCTCCGCCGGGTCTCCATCAGCCGAGCCTCTCGCACCCCCGGGATGGTCATACGATCGCCATTTATGGCACGTGCTGGCCTCTCGCTGCGTTGGACCGTCAGCCGGGCGCTCAAGTAGGCTGGCCCAATATTATGCCGAGCTTTAAAAGTGAGCACCAGAAGTTTGTAGAGCACTCTGAACTCTAGGGGCAGCCAGTGGAGATCTTTTAAAATAGGAGAAATGTGGTCCCTCACTGATGACCCAGAGATGAGTCTGGCCGCTGCGTTGTGGATGAGTTTCAGCCTCTTAGTTGTGGACAGAGGGAGGCCCACATATAGGGCGTTGCAATAATCAAGACGCGAGACAACGGTGGCATGTACCACGGTTCTCAGCGCCTCCGATGGTAAGTAGGGGGCCAGCCGTCGGGCCCTACGGAGATGGAAAAAGGCGCCTTTTGCTGCAGCCTGGATCTGAGCCTCCATCGTTAGTTTTTCGTCCAGAATCACTCCCAGGCTTTTCACTGCCGGAGCCGGGGATAGAGACTCGCCCTCAAAGAGTGGCAGTGATGGGTGAGGATCGGGTCGGCCAGGCCAGAGGATCTCCGTTTTTGCCGGGTTGATTTTGAGTCTATGTGCTCTGAGCCAGCTCGTCACCGCTCTCAATCCTTGGCTGAAACTGTCCGGCACCGACAATGACCCTGGGTCAAGCTTCAGGAGCAGCTGTGTATCGTCAGCGTATTGGTAGCAGGAGAACCCATGGCTCCTGGCAATGCTGGCCAGAGGCTGGACGTAGATGTTGAAGAGGGTGGGAGATAGGATGGCACCCTGGGGACTCCACACTCCAATGCGCTTTTCCTAGAGACTTGACCCTGCCACTCGACCCGCTGCGAGCGGCCTCGCAGGAACGATTCCAGCCAGGTCAAAGCCTTGTCTTGGATCCCAGAGGCAGCCAGGCGGTAGAGGAGCAAGTCATGATCAACGGTGTCAAAGGCCGCAGTTAGGTCCAGAAGGACTAGGACTGCCGAGCCTCCCCGGTCCAGTTGACGGCGGATGTCGTCTGTGATCGCTACGAGGACGGATTCCACTCCGTGACCTCTGCGGAAACCCGACTGGGACGGGTCTAAGCCCCGGATCGATCTAAGAAGTCCCGTAATTGGCTTTCTACCGCTCGCTCTAGGAGCTTACCCAGGAAGGGTAGGTTGGCAACCGGGCGGTAGCTTGCTGGGTCCTCGGGGTCGAGGTTCGTCTTTTTCAAGAGGGGGCTGACTCTGGCCTCTTTCAGGGAGTCCGGAAAGGCGCCTGTCTCTAGGGAGAGATTCACCAAGTCCCTCAGAGCACCCGACATGATGTCAATACTGGACTTAATTAGATGTGATGGGCAGGGGTCCGTTGGGCAGGTCGTCGCTCTTGCCCCGGTCACCAGCCTTCTCACCTCTTCCGTTGTTAGTGGGCTGAATTCTGAGAGACGGTGTTCATTTGTCCGGGTGGGGTACTGGGTCCTCGTGTCCCCCTCCTTGGGAAACAGCGGCAAGTCATGTCGAAGTGCCGCGATTTTTCCGATGAAGTACTTTTGGAGGTCATCTGCTGTTATCGCCGAGTTGTTGGATTCGCTCTGTGGGGACGTGAGGAGACTCGGACCACCTTAAAGATCTGTGCCGTATGGGAGCCGCGGCTGTGATCTGGGCCGCATTATAGGATCTCTTAGCCTTTTTGATCTCGTGTTCGTATAGCCTATGCTGTTCTCTGTAGGCTGCTCTGGTTTCCTCGCTAGGCTTTCGTCGCCAGGTGCTCTCGAGTTGCTTCCTCCGGTGTTTTATCTGCTTTAGGTGCGTTGTAAACCATGGAGAGCAGGTTTTCCTGGGGCGGAGGGGGCGCCTAGGAGCTATCTGGTCAATGGCCCTTGAGAGAACACTATTCCATCTGGCGACCAGATCTGACAGTGATCCTCCGGGGACCTCCAGGGGTTCCAGCGCCGCGGCGAATGCCCTCGGGGTCATCGCGCTCTTTTGGCGGGCTAGTATAGACCTTGGCTCTGGTCTTACTGTGAGGGGGATGTTGATATCTACCCTCACAATCAGGTGGTCCGACCAAGGCACTGCTCTGGTATCACGGTGATTTGTGGCGAGACCCTGGCTGAAAATCAGGTCCAGTGCATGGCCCGCTTGGTGAGTGGGGCCGGTATCTGTCCTGGAGAGGTCGAGGGCGTCCATGTGCATGAGGAATTCTCGTGCATTGGGTGTGAGAGGGACTGTGTCCGGGTGGATGTTGAAGTCCCCCAGTATGAGAAACCGGGGGAACCTCAGGGCCCAGTCCGCAATCAGGTCCTGTAAGGCAGACGTGGCTTCTTTATGGGCCCCGGGGGCCCGGTAAACTACCAGGATCCCCGTCTTTCCCTCCTCTCCAAGGGTTGCTCCCAGGCATTCTATGCCGGTCATCTCCGGTGTTTGGAGGACAGAAATGGCAACAGCGTCCCTTACGACCAGTCCTACTCCCCCGCCCCGTCCTACAGATCTTGGTCGATGGAAGGCTCGAAAGCCTGGGGGGGCTATCTCCTGGAGGAGGACACAGTCACCGTCCTGGGTCCATGTCTCTGTGATGCATATGACATCTGCGTCCTGTTCTGCGATAAAATCTCGCAAGGTGGCCAGCTTATTACAGATCGACCTCGCGTTAAGGAGCAGGAGTGAGGACCAGGATGTGGCAGGTGTTTGCTGACGGGCGTGGCAGATGATGGGGCGCAGCCAGGTTGAAGAGGAGCTGCGGCTCTGTTTGGTGGAGGGTGGGTTGTTGGTCCTTGCCCTCCTCTGCCCACCGATTACTGGGATGGGGCAGACGGAAGCGCTCTGGCGCTGGTGGTTGAAGCCGGGGCGCTGAGTTTGCGGCACGTCCCCCGAAAAGGGGACGTTGGGGTGGCCTGTCCTTGATTGCAGACCGGAGGGGTCGTGTTGGACGGTGGCTGTGCCATGGAAGGGCCGGTGGGGACTCTAATCCTTCGAGCCCAGAAGGTTCTGGTCCTGAAGGGGCCGGGGTTGCCGACCGGGAGTTCCCTGGAATTATTGTGTCCCCTCTGGGTGGCGGTGCTTAGATTGCGCAGCCTGAACGGTTCCAGGTGTGGGGCGTTGGGCCTTTCTTGTGAAGTCCCTCTCGCCGCGGGGGCCTGTAGATCAGGGTCTTCTATCAGTTCTGACTGATCTGCCTGAGAGGGACAGGGGGCATGGCGGCCTGTAGGCTGGGGCGGAGCCGTCATTTCGGTGCATGTTTTGGTGGTCGCTCTCTTCCGCCGACGCCTCAAGGCCTTCCTTGCCCTTCTTTTAGCCCGCCTGGTCTCTCCGCTGCTGTTGGCATCGCATCCGCCCTCAGGTTCACGGGGGGGTGCGCGGTTATAGTCTATTGCTTGGGTGTGCCCCTTGGTGTGTCTCCGTCTCCGTCTGCGCCTGCGCCCCCCCCCCTCGCTCCATCAGCAGGTGGAGGAGGGGCCGATGGCTGGGGTGTCGAGCCCCTGCTAAGAGGGGAAGTTAATTGGGCGCTATGGGCCTTTATTGTCAATTGGGCAGTGGAGACAGGGGCCATCTGCCCCCCCGTGTCTTTTGATGACTTCACCTGCCCGCACTCATCATGGATGTGGACGTCCTCATTCGCCCTTTGGTTCAGGGCTTCTCCCGCTACTTCTGGGTTGCCACTCTGTCTTCGGCGCTGGCTCCGCCCATCACTCCTCCCAGAGTGGCCGGTGACCGCCTCCCACTCTGCTGACGAGGAGGGAGGGGCGGAGGCAGCGCGGGGCTGCAGGTGTCGGCTCGGCGTCCCGGGAAGCCGGCGCCATCTTGGCCTGGCCAGCCCAGGCCCCGGGTGACGAGGAGGGAAAACCGGGCGGCCCTGCGGCGGGGCCGCTCCCAGGAGCCTTGGCCAGAATGGCCGAGATATTGAATGTCTCCTCCGGCTCCCGCTGCTCAGGGCAAGGCCCAGCGACTGACCACGGCACCCGGGGGGCTGGAGCGTCTAGCGGCAGCCCCGACCTCGGCGACTCCGGCGGCTCCCGAGGCCCGGTGACCCCGACGGCTCCCGGGGACCTGAGGACAGCTCGGTGGCTTCGCTGGTTTCGGGTCGCCGCCGCCGCCGCCGCTGTTCCCGGCTGCCGCCGTTGCCCAGGGCCGCCCCGGGACCACAGGCAGCCACCTCGGCCCAGGGATGCCAGCGGACAGGCCTCACCTAAAATGCAGTCCTTCGTCAAGTGAGCCTCGGCTGGCTTCGGAGGTAAATTGTTGGGAGGAGGAGGGGAGACTGGGAAGGCCGACAACATCCTCCCCAATATCGCGAACTGGGTGGCCGCCAGGCGGAATTGGGCCTGAAGGGCCTGGAGGGCTGGGCTTTCCTTTGGTGAAAGATGGAGGCCCACCTTGCTAGGCACGCCGACGGTCCATCTCCTCCTTTCGTTGGGGGGACCTTCCACGACCTTCTCAGGTCGGAGGTCTAGACCCCCAGGGGTTGTTGGAAGTGTAGGCCCAATAAGGTTGCTAGCCAGGCTAGCCAGGCTGGGCGAAGACGGCGCTTTGATGGAATACAATGGGAGCTCGCTCTCCCAGCGTCCGAACGCTTCCGCCATCTTGGAAGAATAGAACAGCCCCAACGAATGTCCAAAGGTGTTAGCAAGCCTGGGGTGCGAGAGGCCCAATGCCTGTCCATGGAAACTCAGCACCCCAGGGGGCCTGTGCGTTATCCCCCTAACAACCAAGGGGCGATAAGCCAACCTGGTCAAGGGGTCAAGCCACACGCCACACGCCAAACACGGAGTTGCGACAAAGAACCTAACAAAATATAACACACTGAACAGGGTAACAATAAAAGCAGATAAACGAAACGAACCCAACAAGCAATGCAATAAGGAGGGAGGGTGGGAGGCAAAACAAGCCTGCCTCCGAATGAGGCCAGGTCTCTGATCCCACACTTAGCCTCAGCCATCACACACAGAAAAAAGGGGATCCCTTTCCTTGCAACCACGACCATGCAACCAACTAGCCTGCCTGCATTCCAAGAGAGATGTCCACAAAGCACTGCCCCCATACCACTAGGATATTCCTCTTGACCATCATGACCTAGAAGCCATTGCAAAACTTTGTGATTTCCACTTAATTATCAGTGTGCTTAACTGGTCAGGATTAATAAACACATCTAATCTCTGTTAACCTTCATCTTAATAGCAGTCCCATAACTATTCTGAGTTCCGAGGGGTGTGACATAATAGAAAAGCAATCAATTCTGAGCTTAAACACAACATTGGGCAAACAAACCTAGAAGCTCACTCTAGCAATAACTCTCAACTTCTTCATTAAGCACTTCATTAGCTCTCAGCCAGAGCATACAGGAAACATCCTAAGGTTGAATGAGGTTGAAGACTGGAAATCTTTTTGCCCAAAATTTGGAATGTGATCCCCAGCATATAAACACAGGACACAACCATCCATTCTCTGAATTTATATTATCTAAAATAAACAATGCCTGATGTTTTCTGTAACTGACATGCAGCAAAGTCCACATTGCAGCAAATACGATAAGCACAGTAAACAACAGAAACTACTCTTCATTACACACTGCGAAACATTTGCTTAGCCTCCGTACACAGAAGTCTGGTTGCCATGTAAATAAAGTGCAGAATTTTGCAAATGAGGTCAAGCAGTTGGCTGCATCTGTCTTTTCTGATCATGCCTTCAGTTTGACTTCCTTTTCTGTTTCATCACCATTTAGAACCAAAGGCTCATCTCAACTGTTGCAAAAGATATTTAACTACAATCACTCCCTCTGGTTAGGAAAGAGATGTTGAAGTCAAATATTCATATCAAAAAGTATTTCACACTGCGCAAGGCGCGTCCTACTCACAAAACCATGCTGCCCAAATGAAAGACAAGATGGCCATGCTTTTTGGGAGCATGAGAAAACAAAACACTGAATATTATCAAATCCATGGATAAGGGAGTTACAATGCAATTCCTTTTCCCCAAACAGACACATAACATGTGCTCTAGTCATTCCCAGACTTTATACCATGTTGTTCTCACCACTTCTCTGAGAAGTGAAAGGTTCCACATGTATATCACTTCCCCAGCATCAAATTTCTTTTGGAAGGTTATTAGAAGACTACCAAACCAACCCAACTGTGTTGTTGAAGGCGTTCATGGCCGGAATCTTCTGGATTGCTGTGAGTTTTCTGGCCTATATGGCCATGTTCCAGAAGCATTCTCTCCTGACATTCAAGACACTAAAAAACAGGGAGATTCCAGGCAAGAATCAGGGCCAGCTAACACCTCGCAACAAAGAATCCCCTCAGACAGCAATCAGTCAGGCTTTGAAGCTACAAGGCCATTAAATGCTAATCAAGGCAGCCAATTGAAACATTCACACTTGGCTCAAGCAGACAAGAGTTCTTTCTCCCACCCTGGACATTCCATAGATATATTAACCTCACTTGCCTAGTTTCGAGCAGACCTCACAACCTCTGAGGATGCCTGCCATAGATGTGGGCAAAATGTCAAGAGAGAATGCTGCTGGAACATGGCCATACAGCCTGGAAAACTCACAGCAACCCAAACCAATTGTTTTCAGCAGTAGTCTGCCCAGATCCTTCTAGAAAGTTCACAAACAAGGCACAAAAGGAAGAGCAGCTGCCTTTTGCAGCTTTCTCAAGTATGCTTCCTGTTTTGTAGTTATGGCTATTGATGGGCCTTTCTTATCACACAAATGCGTTTCCAATCGCTCATGAAAATCATCCACATCATTGGCTGCTGCCATATCATATAGAGGCAACTTCCAAAGTGATCCCACATTGTGCAAATAAGGACTTTTGCTCAGAAATTCATTGCTCAAATTGATGACTGGATGATGTGCAACTTAGAGAAAATAATTCCAATCCTATGATAATGTTCATGTTGTTTTCCTCCTTTTTTGGATTGTGCATGAGTAATAATTGTACGCATGTCTTTGATTCTTGTTCTAATGTTTTCCTTTTAATATGATTTCTTTAGTTTTTCAGCGTTCTCTATGAGATTAACTACACAATATTTAAACTTGTTTTTCTAAAGCATTTTGTTCTCCATAAGAGTGGCTTTATATTTCACCTTTACACCCAACTCTGCACATCATTTTTCCAGCTATTTCTTCAGTGGCTCCAGTTCATTAGATGACTGATTGACAGGAAAAAGGGTGACAGCTGATGAAAGATAGACATTAGTACTGACAGAGAAGCCAGCAATCAATCCATGCCCAGTTGGACTTATTCTGATGTGACATAGAATCACAGAATCATCAGGTTGGATGGGGCCTCCTGAAACATTGAATCTAACCCCCTACACAGTACACAATTTCCAGACAGAACAGCAATCTGTTCAGCTTGTTTCCAAAAACATCCAAATCCTACCCCCTCTCTAGGCAATTGGTTTCATCATCAGTTTTCATTTGAGGATTTTAGGACTCCAAGGGACTACACAAGAGCAGCTCAACTACCTGTTGGGCAGGAATATACAAAGGATGGGAAGATGAAATGGTTAAGAAGAAACATTTTTACATAATGCATTTCTACTTTAGGACGTCTTCTTGGCTTTTCTTCGCAAACCAAGATTCAGGAAGTACTCATCCCACACTTTCTACAAGTGCGTTGATGATTCGGAGGTTGGATGTGTCCTTCGAGCCTGTGCAATGGATTTTTTTCTGGTGGAGCGCAGCATGCACAGAACTGGCCTCACCCTTTAAACCAAAGGTTCATCTGCTGGGGCCTAGCAAGCTTGGACGGTGGCAGCGAGATCCTCAGGTCGTAGGTTTGGTTTGAGTTTCCTTCTCTTAGATGGTTGACCTTACAGGGTTAAACAAGCACCATATGCCTGGGTTTGAAATCAGAGTTTTCCTTCTCCTAGGATGGTTGCCAAAAGGCTAGAGAGCCCATCCTGCCCATTGACGCTCTATGTCAGACCCTTTGGTTGTGACCTGTCTGGCATGGGATGCCCTACTGGTGACTATTTTGCCACCGCCAGCATAGCTCACAACTTCATTAAGCTATCCAAGCCTCTTCCCCACGATAAGGGGGCGCCAATGGAGAGGACTCTAGGATGTAGTATGTATATTATTCTACTCATATAGGGGCATATCTCATTAAAGCACCTGGCAAATATTTAAAGAAGGGGGCAGTATTGCCCTCCACCAGGCAAACTACATCTGTGGGATTGTAATTCAAGTACCTTATCTCCTTCAGGAAAGTCACAATGGGCAGGCTTTCTCCTTCAAGTGGGTAGGGTCAACATTAGATCTCAATGACAAGCCTCTTTCACCCAGGTGGGCAGCGGCAATTTGATGTCACAATGGCTATTTTCTCTGCTCTGGGTTCATAGCATTAGCATCTGGTCACAATAGCCAGTCTTTCTCCTTCAGGCAGGCAATGTCAGTATGATGTTATAATGTCTCTCTCCTTGAGGTCTCACAGCATCAGCATAGGATCACAATGGCTAGTGTTTATTGTTCAAGCAGACAACATCAGCATGAGATCCCTAGGCCAAGTCTTTCTCAAAACAAGGTAGCAAGAACAGAAATAAGACAGTGCAGTCTCTTGTTGAGATGTGCACATATAAGAACATGGAAGGTGGAAATGAGAATTACAGGCAGATAATTACTAGGCCTGGTTGATCAAGAAAAAAATGGTTCAAAACTTAATGCAGATGTAGGAGGCACTGTCGCTTCGTATCTGATGTACTTCCAAAAAATTGCTTGAAATTTTTGAAATTAATTTGTAAAAATTAACGAAATTTGGAATGGCTTCATTAATGGTGCCCGCGCATGCTCTGTAAGTAAGAAAGAAACAGCAGTGTCAGTAGGAAAGTGTTAAAACTAATGTGTGTTGGTTCCCAGCTGGTGAGGGGGAGTGGAGGGGATGCCCTCTACTCCCCTTCGCCAGCTGGGAACCAACCCGCGTTAGCTTTAACACACGTTGATTCCCAGCTGGCAAGGAAGAGTGGAGGGGATGCCCTCCACTCCCCCTTGCCAGCTGCGAACCAACCCGCTTTAGATTCAACGTGCGTTGATTCCCATCTGGCGAGGGAGAGTGGATGCCCTCCACTCCTCCTTGCTAGCTGGGAACCATTGGAATCCCATGCCTTACCCCCCAGATCTGAACAGGGCCGTTCTCAGGTAACAGAAGGGAAAGCCAGGGAAGGGGAAACCCTTTCCGAAAATGGCGATTTCTTTACGAAAAATGGCGGAGGTGGCTTCATATTTGGTAATTCACTTCTGGGGTGCTTGCAGCACGTCGAAAACATTTCTTAAGTAAGTTTAAAACGAATTTAAAACACATTTCGTTGGGATACGACGAACCTAACCAGGCCTAATAATTACCAAGCAATATGAAAAGCTGAGGTCAAACTAAGCACCCCAACTGTGACAAGACATGCCTTTAAGGCTGCCTGATACCAAAAAAAGTTTGTGATCATGATGGATGCAATTACATTGGCCAGTCCCTGGTTGTAATGGAAGAACTACTTGCCAGTATCGGGCTCAACTGAAGAGTTAAGCAGCAAACCACTAATGAAGAAACACTTAATCACATCTACCCTTGATGTATTTTTAACACCAAGTGATGAACATGGATATATGTACATATGTGGGCAAGTATGCTCACAGTCGATTTCCTATTGACTCCCATTACAAGAGATCACTGTGACCCCCACTGATAAAGGACCTAGACCAAACTTGGCATACAGACCCCCATGACCATCGGAAAATACTGTAGGGCTTTAGGGGGACTGACCCACCCAGGTGGGAATTGTAGTTTACCCTGCATCCAGAGAGCACTCTGATCTCCACCAGTGATGGATCTGGACCACAACTGGCAAACAGAAACCTTATGACCAACAGAAAGAACTAGAGGGGTTTGAAGGGGATTAACCTGGCATGATGTGAGTGGTAGTCCACTCCACATACATGTTTTTGAGAGCATTCATAAAATCCCAAAACAATGACTTTTCATTTAAACTGTGTTACAAATTACCAAATATCTAACGCAAGCATCACCAGGTACCTAAGCATGTGTGTGTATTCATTCATTAATTCATTCATTCCAATTGTCAGAGCCCTGGGGGAGACACAAAAGAGCTTTGGGGACAGCATATAATCACTTTGGCCACTTCCACACAGCAGAATAAAATCCCACATTTTCTGCTTTGAACTGGAATGTATGGCAGTGTGGACTCAGGTAACCCAGTTCAAAGCAGATATCGTGGGATTTTTTGGGGTTATATGGATGTGTGGACCCTAAGTCATGCCCTTCTTATTACTGCTATAATTTGGATGCTCAGCTTTTTGTTACTGTATTAAACAATCATGGACTTTTGATTATTTACCCTCTTTCACCTAGAAAAAGTAAGCTTTTGTTAAAAAATGCTAAAATTGTCTAAGAAGTTAAAATGTTACCTTCTCATTTTCCTCCTACTGCAATGAACATGTTGTTTCTGCATTGGTGACCTAGACATAGGTAATGATTATGAAGGGTTTGAGATTCATCCTAGCAAAGTAATGGGGGCGGGGGCAGCTTTGCGTCCATCCAGCTGTTGTTATACCACAATTGCCATTATCCCTCTGTATTCTGTATTGGCTAAGGTACATAGATGGGAATTCTCTTACTTTATGGAGGGAGACATTCGTCATTACAGGTTGGGAAGAACTGAAACTGTTCAAAATCTGAAATTCCAGGATGACTTCATGAGTTGGTTTAATCAGTTTGTATAGCTGTGTGTACACAAATTTAAAAACCATTTTACACTCCTCTATTTCCCACTGCCTCAGCTGTCCAACCTCTATAAACTTAATTTTCTTTTCCAGAACTCCGCTGCCAAAGTTATCCATGATGCCAGGTTGCTACGTTCAGAAACCAGAGTATGATTAAATATTGCAGGCGATATCAAAGAGGTATCCTTGGACTTCAGATTTCAGCTGTTCTTTTAACATAATGTGCTTTCCCACCATGGGCTTGCTTTTTTAAAAAAAGCTCAAGTGCTCCCAGTCATGTGAGTCAACAGCTTCAAAGCAGCATTGCTAATATTTGTATAAGTACAGCTCAGTAAATCTCATTCCATCCGAACACTTACAGCATTGGAAAGTGACAACTTCTAATACCCTAACTGGGAGCAATTCAGATTCTTATTTGGGCAACATATTTTATCACTTAGGTTAGCTAAACATGGATGAAAGGACATTGACTCACCTGTCTAAATATTTCTTAACATCTTCTTATCCCATTTCCTCTCAATGTTAAAACGATAGCTTGACACATTTGGTACATTTCTAAAAGGAATCTTAAGTTTCCAAGCTTAAGCAGAAGAGCATTTCATTTTGAACCAGATAAAAACCACTTTGGAGGCTTACTTTCACTACCCCAGCCCTTTTTTTGTAGTAAGAACTGACAAGTGATATTCAATCTATTTGATAGGTTGAGGTGAAGCAGAAAAGGCATCTATATCTTGGAGGCAGCCCACTGGTTTCTCTGTACCAATGTTTTGTCTATTGCTTCCACACTCTGACAGCCTGGAAAAGAAGAGAAACATTTTGAAAGGATTATCTATCCTAAACAGGCACTCCAATAATTTATTCAAAGGATTTATCTACTTGTTTAGTGATCCTCTGCCTGTTGAATTCTCTCTCTCTCTCTCTCTCTCTCTCTCTCTCTCTCTCTCTCTCTCTCTCTCTCTCTCTACTCCAAATTCTTAGGAGGCTTCGTCCTCTTTTCACTAGTATGAAAAGCCTTTCCTATTTAAACAGGCATTTAGCCTTAACTTTTTGGAGGAGAAGGATGCCGTTTTTAATTGTTTTAAGATAAAGTTTCTTTTTGTTGTTAACTGTCATCAAGTTAACGTCAACTTATGTGACCCTAAGAATGAGAGATTTTCAAGTTTCCTTATGTTGCGATCTCACACATTCCCTTTTGAAGCTTTAGAATCCATCCATTTGAAATATACCCTTCCTCTTTTCCTGTTCTGCTCTACCTTACCAAGTGTTATTGTCTTTTCTGGTGACTCACATTTTCTAATGACAGCCTCATTTTGATCCTCATCACTTCTAGGGAGAATTCAAGTTCAATTTGCTCAAGGACCCATTTATTGATTCCTTCAGTTGTAATGATCAGTTATTTCCAATTAAGATTGTTTAAGGCTTTTCAGGCTGTGTGGCCATGTTCTAGAAGCATTCTCTCCCGATGTTTCACCTGCATCTATGTCAGGCATCCTCAGAGGTTGTGAGATCTGTTGGAAATTAGGAAAATTGGCTTTATATATATATATACCTCACAACCTCTGAGGATGCCTGCCATAGATGCAGGTGAAACGTCAGGAGAGAATGCGTCTAGAACAGACCTGGGCATCTTACGGCCCATGGGTCGGATGCAGCCCGCTGGTCGATTCTGGCTGGCCCGTGGATCCTTCTGCACCCGGGGAGAAGGGCGTCAGGGGCGGGGCCATTTCCACAAGAGGAAGGGCTGCCGTTGCTGCCATCCCATCACAGGCTGTGGGGCTTGCATCGGCAGAAAGCCAGCCGCTCCAGAGAACGATTGGAGGAGTGGCGGCTTTGGAGTGCCTGCCATCCCGGGAGGTGATCCGGGCTTACAGTGGGAGCAGTCAGCAACCTGTGGCGGCTGATCGCCCTGGCGACCCGGAAGACTCGATCATCTTCCGGGTCGCTAGGGCGATCAGCCGATCGGGAACGCCTCTGACGGAATGGCTGGGGGCGAGAGCGGGCGGAGGCCTGCAGCATCCAATCATCTGCTGCTCTGCTCTGCTGTGGTGGCGGCTGGATCCGCTTTGTCATCTTCTGGGCTGGGGCCATTGGGCCACTCCATCTTGGGATCCTTCCTCTCTTGATGATGTCAGCCTCCATCTTGGTTCACACCTTGTCTTCTTGAATTTCATTTCATTTTATTTTAGTGGTTTTTATTATTATTTTATAATAATTTTATTATAGTAATATAATGATAATATAATAAATAATATAATGTTATATTATATTATAATTTCAATATATTATAATGTCTATATATACTATAATAATAATTATGAGATTAATACTAATAATATATGAATATTTCTTGATATATTAATATGTTAATATTAATGATGTGCAATATATAGTAAATAAATAAATAAATAAATAATGTAGATTAGAATGTAGTTCAGCCTTTAGGTGCGGCCCTCCATAATATTTTTTGGCTCTTGTGTGGCCCCTTGGAAAAAATAATTGCCCACCCCTGGTCTAGAACATGGTCATACAGCCCAAAAAACCTACAACAACTCAGTGATTCCAGCCATGAAAGCCTTCGACAATAAGATTGTTTAAAACTGCATTGGAGGTGTCTTCCAATGAAAACGGGGAGACGTAAAGGGGAAAGGCCATTTAGAGCTCTACGCATAAAACCATGTGTATTGTGCATTATGTACAAACGGTCCAAGATTTCCTTTCTTGACATCTCTACCTGAAATGATCATTCCTTGAATGGTAGATAATAAGTAATGACCTCAACCTGAACATGAAATCAAATGAAAGTTTATATAACATTCTACTAAGCAAAACTCTTATCTTTTGGAGTATTGTTGTTTTTCAAGATGGAACACAACTAGGACAGGGACAGTGAGAGTGATAATGGGAAGATTTCTATTGTATTCTGCATCTTACCAGAGAGAGCCATTGCTAGGTGGAATTCTTCTTTCAATATCTGAAGAACCTCCTTCACACCTTGCTCACCCTAATTAAAACAAATTGCATAAACATAAATGTTGCAATTTCAATATTAGCCTAAGGCGTATAATTTTGTAATGCAAATTCAATAACTGTAATTGAGGTAAACCCAGGTTTTTGTTGTTTTCCCTAAATTCAGTTGACAGAGAACTTTAGCTGATATCATCTCTAGTACTGAAGGATCAGCCATGTTGGATCTTTACTAGCTTCATTGTTCAGTGCCATAAGGGTATCTTTTCCCTTGGAACACTGAACAGTATGTTAAGGTGCGTAATAACTACCCACAAATAAATTGATGGATTGGATGTAAGAAAACACATTGAGTTTCATTTTTGGCAACATGGAGATATTGTTGCTCAAGAGACAAAACAAAGAGGGTTTGGGAGTGCTTTGATTTTGTGTTCCTGCAGGGCAGAGGGTTAGACTGGATGGCCTTTGTAGTATTTTCCAATACATTGTCTATTATCACTCTTGCCACATTAAAAGGTTGTAAACTCTTTTGCCTTTTCTTCAGTAACTAAAGGTACTAGTGAGGGGTACGGACACAGCAAATTGGTCCATACATTGTGACTTCTATTTGAGCTAAGTTCTTCTGAGAACAGAGTGTAGGAAATTGAATTAGTTAATAATACAACACCGCATCTGTTGCAGTTGCTTCAAAGGTACACCCAGACTAAAAAAATGAATGTGAAGATTTTTTTTCTTTCACTAACCAATGCAGTAGGCATTTTCATTCCAACCCATCTAGACTGCATGTCTACAGGCAGAGTACTGTCAAATTAAGAATTTTTAAGCTATTCTGAAAACTTTCATGGTGGAAATCTAAATAAACAAATAAATGTATGTTACCTGATAGGCAAGTCCCCATAAGATAGGTCTTCCCACGAACACAGCTCTAGCTCCAATGGCAAGAGCCTTGAGGACATCTGTGCCCTTTCGTATGCCACCATCAAGGAATACCTCAATTTTTCCTTCCACAGCTTCTATTATTTCAGGTAAGATCTCAATCTACAAATAAAGACATGCGGGTGATAGAGTGGGGAAGAGAACAAAATCTACCAGAATCATAGATTGGCTCTTTAGTTATGTCTGCATAACTAAGGACATGATCAGATGAGTGTTCCCCCCCCCCCCCAATCCTACCATATGCCAAGACAGAGCCTCAATGGAGCCTGCTGGAGGGAAAGCCTGGATTTGGGGTTGGAGATGTAGACTTAATCCCAGGATGAACTGGGATATAATATCACAGTCCCTTCCAGGATGGAGTCATGTGTAGAAGGGCCCTGAGCTCAGAGTGCAAAATAGTTTACATGGAATTAACTCAGCAGAGAAAAGAGGAATGGAGGAGGTAGAAACCTTGATTCCTAATACACTCAGGCAAAAGAAAACTGCTGCCGCCTCTGATAATTTCTCTGTTCTACCTCAGTAATACCATTTGCCATTTTGATAATGCTCTCACATTGCTTATCTAAACAGATTTCTTTGTTATAAAATGTCAAAGATTGTTTAATAAATTAGTGAAAATACTGGAAGTTTTGTTATGTTTACACTGATAGTGCCAAACAATTCATCTACTTGTTCATGATTATAATTGGACATAATCCTGTGACTGATGAGTCCTAAATCTTTAATCAAAATACTACAATTTCTCCTGGGTTTCATATGTTGATATGAGAGCAAACAATCATGCACATGTACAAACTGATACTGTAGTGATGCTAAAGAAACAAGCAGGGGCAAGAGCCATTTCTTTGAAGACAAAAATGGTGGCCAGAGGGAATCAAAACTTGCAAATTCAATTTGCTTGTATATTCTAACTGAGGTTTTCTAGTCATCTGGCACATAATAAAAGGGTTGTTTTTCCTCTTTAAGTTTTGCTTTGTTGCCAGAAATACTTTGGTTCCACTTCCGCATATGTATGCTGACTTTCACATTGAGGCGTACTGTGCCAAGCACTGTTACATGAGTATGACAGAAGCCATGATTAAAGCATACATTTCATCAGACACTAGAAAACATTCACCAGTTTGGACTTGATTTACTCTCAAACCCAAAATAAGCTATACCATATAGCCAGGTTTCAAGAAACTAAGCATTTTGACCACTAGTTATTTTTATTATGAAATTGGAGGAAAGCATCACTCAGTGACAAAGCATGTATTTGAAATACAGAAATAATAGTTTTCAGTCCCTTCCTTCTAAATCTCAAGGCGGTGTATATCTCAGGTGGCAGATAGAAATGTCAAGATTATGGACCAATTTCCTTGTTCTCAACAATAAAAGGGTGTTTTTGTGCACTGGAATGATGCTCAATCTCTTTCCTGTGGCTAGCTGTTATTTTTCACTTTCTTTTGTAAAAAGAATTCATTTGCGTGAAAGTGAGAAAGTTTGCTCTAGGTTCAGAGAGAGAGAGAGAGAGACAGAGAGACAGAGAGAGACAGAGAGACAGAGAGAAGGGGGGAGATCAGGAAAATGCAAGTGGAAAAATAAAAAAGATGAAACAGATCTGTGCAAAGCATACCCATTGTAGAATTGCTGGATACAAGGTTTTTCAAAAACATTAATCATAAGAACATAAGAAGAGCCATGCTGAATCGGACCTCAGCCCATCTAGTCCAGCATTCTGTATCACACAGTGGCCCACCAGTTGTACACGGGGATCTCGAGCAGAAGGGAGGGCAAAACCCTGACCTGCTCCTGACCCCCCACAACCAGTACCCAGGGAAATCCTGCCTACCTCAACCAACTCCGAGGTGGCACTTGAATGTCCTTTTCAGTAACTACCGATACACTTGGTATCCATGAATCTGTCTAATCCTGCCTTGAAGTTGTTCAGGCTGACAGCTGTCACAACCTCTTCTGGAAGTAAATTCCATAACCCAATGACCCTCTGGGTGAAGAAATATTTCCCTTTATTAGTCCTAATTTTCCTATCTTGAAGCTTCAGGGAGTGCCCTCTAGTCCTAGTGTTTTGTGACAAAGAAAATAATTTTTCTTTATTCACCTTTTCTATCCCATGCATGATTTTATACACTTCGATCAAGTCACCTCTTAAACGCCGTCTTTCAAGGCTGAAAAGACCAAGGCGTTGCAACCTGATTTCATAAGGGAGCCGCTCCATCCCTTGGATCATTTTTGTTGCCCTTTTCTGTACCTTTTCCAGTTCCGTTATATCCTTCTTAAGGTGCGGAGACCAGAATTGTACACAGTACTCCAAATGTGGCCTTACCATAGATTTGTAGAGAGGTAATACAACATTTGCTGACCTATTTTCGATTCCCTTTCTGATTATGCCTAGCATAGAATTTGCTTTTTTCACTGCTGCTGCGCACTGGGTTGACATCTTCATTGAGCTGTCCACCAAAACCCCAAGATCCCTTTCCTGGTTTGTCTCGGAAAGCTTTGACCCCATCAATTGGTAGGTGTAGTTGGGGTTCTTTGCCCCGATGTGCATGACTTTACACTTGTTTAGGCAAAATCGAACGGCAAAATTGTCTTCTCTATGTGTTTCAGAAAATGGACATTTCAGAGGATTGGAAATTTAAAGCATTGCAACTCAAAGAAAAGACAGAAGACATGTGGCCTCAATTCACAGTACTGCACGATGTCAGAGTAGGTGCCAACTAGCTGCCTGAGCAAGTGTTGGAGATGAACTTGCTATATCAGCTTCTAACCATATGACTAAGTGTCGGGGCGTGGGGAGGGGGAGTCTTCCAGAATACAACTCCAAGTTTTCTTCAAGATGGGCCAAGGGTGATGGAAATTACAGTCAAGTAACATTTGGAGGACTATCCAATCCCTACCCATTGGCTATGTGAAATATTCTACTTCTGGTAGAGATGGCTGTTTATCTATATAGAGAGGATGTTCCTGTGTATATCAGGGAGATCAAAACTTCTAGGAAACTTCCAGGTATCCCTTATACCACACTTAACAAAGAAGAGAAGGTTATTCTCTTTTTTAGAAAAAATAATTAAGAATGGAACTGCTACTGCTACTACAACTACTAAACACATGTATACATATATCACAGAGTCTAGTAGTATTTTGCTTTATTATCATCTGAGAGCTAAGCTAACTAGAAGGTATTTTTTCAAGTCTATAGTTAAAAATGAATTTGCAAAGAACAATAGTTAACAGCAACAAAAGCAAATTTTCCTCCTCCTTTCATTTAGTCTCCCAAAGACCAAGCACAAAAAGTTAGTATCTACCGTATGTCTATGGACCTCATCAGAAAGCCCAGTCAAAGTGTCACAATTTACTGGGTTTCTGCATGGAAAGGGGGCAACAGAGCAAATCTGTCACCCTGCACGCAACTCCCTCTCCAAGACACTTCCCCATCACATGGGGAAAGTGTCATCCTTGTGAGGAAGCCCCGTGCTGACTCTACTGGAGCCAGAACAACACGGGGAGCCTCCCATATTGAGGTGGAAGCACCCAGCAATGCTTTTACCTCTGTTGTGGGCATCTCTGCTGGATGTCACACTACATCATGTGATGGTCCAGCATCGGTGTCCATCCACCAGATGGGATGAAACCGTCCTCAGTCACTAAAATCACCAAGTCTGATGCAGTAGTATGTCTATTTTGTTAAAACAAAACATCTCTACCTCTTTTTTAAAAAAAAACTCATACAAATCCCGTCATTGCTATGTTGTTATTATGTTACTTCAAGTCAAGTATTTTAGGGTTTTCTTGGCAAATTTGGTTCAGAGAAAAATTGTCATTACCTTCTTCTAAGGCTAAGAGGATGTGATTTGCCCAGGATAAGCCATGTGTTTTCCATGACTGAATGGTATTTGAATTCTGGTATTCTCTAGTCTGACAGTCTTATCACACTGGGGCTATAACGCAAGCAGCCCTGTTCTTCTGGCTTGAGGAGAATTCTGGGAAATGTAGTTTGGGAAGGCAAGGACTTCTGTAGCAGAGTATTCAAAAACTAAATTTCCCAGAAGTCTGCTTGCACCAGAAGAACAGCACTGCCCGCATTAAAGCCTCGGTGTGATAAGGGGGATAGGACCTGCCATGCCATTTCAGCGACTTTCACTGGCAAAGGGAAGGTGTGCAGGGCAGCTCATGGTGTCCTGAACCCTCCCTCCTCCCCTCATTATTATTATTATTATTATTATTAAACTTGATTTATTCCCTGCCACCATCTCCCAGAAGCGACTTACAGGAGGTCAAGCCCAACAAGACAGCAATAAAAAAAACAACAGCACAGCAGCAAAAAAACAATAAAACACATATAAACAGTAAGTACACACAGTTTAAAACCATAGTGGCCAGGCTAGATGTAATATATTTTTTAAAAAATTAAATAAACACAGGACGTGGATGGAGATAAGATGTATCTAGCAGATGGCAGAAATGGTGGCAACTCTTTCTACCATCCCATGGGCTTTTTAGTCCCAAACTACAGGTAGCTCCATTGCAGCTACCTCATACCCAAAACACACTTACCTTCCCGCAGTTAGAAGGAAGTGCCTTTTGATGCTTCCCCCCAACTCTGGGAGGAAAAATGAGTGAGGCCTGCCATATGCCTTTTGATGGTGCCTGGCAGGCCGCATTAAAGGACCTCCTTTGCTATGCTCAAAGGCAGCAAAACAGAGTTTAAAAGCCCTGTGTGAAAAAGTCTCTAGTCAAATTCAAACTGCTATACTATGCTGACTCTTCTTAAACCTAACCTAAACAAGTGTAAAGTCATGCACATCGGGGCAAAGAACCCCAACTACACCTACCAATTGATGGGGTCAAAGCTTTCCGAGACAAACCAGGAAAGGGATCTTGGGGTTTTGGTGGACAGCTCAATGAAGATGTCAACCCAGTGCGCTGCAGCAGTGAAAAAAGCAAATTCTATGCTTGGCATGATCAGGAAGGGAATCGAAAACAGGTCGGCAAATGTTGTATTGCCTCTCTACAAATCTATGGTGAGGCCACATCTGGAGTACAGTGTACAATTCTGGTCTCCGCACCTTAAGAAGGATATAACGGAACTGGAAAAGGTACAAAGAAGGGCGACAAAAATGATCCAAGGGATGGAGCAGCTCCCTTATGAAATCAGGTTGCAACCGCCTTGGTCTTTTCAGCCTTGAAAGATGGCGTTTAAGAGGTGACTTGATCGAAGTGTATAAAATCATGCATGGGATAGAAAAGGTGAATAAAGAAAAAATATTTTCTCTGTCACACAACACAAGGACTAGGGGGCACTCCCTAAAGCTCCAAGGTAGGAAAGTTAGGACTAATAAAGGGAAATATTTCTTCACCCAGAGGGTCATTGGGTTATGGAACTCACTTCCAGAGGAGGTTGTGACAGCTGTCAGCCTGGACAGCTTCAAGGCAGGATTAGACAGATTCATGGATACCAAGGGAATCAGTAGCTACTGAAATGGACATCAAAGTGCCACCTCTGTGTTGATGGAGGCAGGCAGGATTTTCCCCGGGTACTGGTTGTGGGGGGTCGGGAGCAGGTGAGGGTTTTGCCCTCCTTTCTGCTAGAGATCCCTGTGTACAACTAGTGGGCCACTGTGTGACACAGAATGCTGGACTAGATGGGCTGAGGCCCGATTCAGCATGGCTCTTCTTATGTTCTTATGTTCTAAATGCTATGGCTGCCTTGAAATGATATGCCAAACTCTGAAACCTAACTTTATGTTCCTTATATACTTACAGTAGCTGGAACCCCATCCAACTGACGTGCACCATGGTTTGACACTAGAATCCCATTAACTCCATGTTTCACTGCTTCTCTAGCATCATCCGCTGTGGGGAGGGAAAGCATTGGGCTCTACAGGTTATGGCTGTTTATACAGTGAGTCTAACATTTGTAAAACTTTTCAGTTAACACTCAGAGAACTATGATCAACTTTTCAGAAAGCAGTTGCTTAAGGAGTCCAATGCAGCAGCTAGGTGAAATGGAGCAACCTTGAACCCAGCTGAAATGAGCAATAGGCTTGTCTTTCAGGTCAAGGCCAACATTTGTTGAATGGAAAGACCTTCAAGTGCCCTCTTCTAACTTGCCTACAAGCATTCATCTCACTAATCAGCTCTGCCTCAAAGCCAGCACTCTAGCTGAGAGATTTATGGCAGACAGAAATTAATGGTTACTGAAATTGTCTCCACATTGACTGTAATCATTTCATGATGTTCAAATGGATTTTGGTTAATTAACAGCAAACAGAGAAAGGAAGCGACCTTGTGATTCCACATAACATATGCAATTCAGGGGAGACTGTGGGCGTGCACATAAAGAGTGTTAAACAAGTTCAGACATACCCATTTCCTGATCACATCTGCTGTCACATTTAGTTACAAACTAAAAACAGTTCTAGGGCTTTCAAAGAATTAAAAGAGATATGCTTTCATATTTATCATGCGGTCTGGGCATGAACCTTTAAAAGTGTTAGAGTACGCTTTGATTTTGTACTTCATACAAGCAGATGTACTCTGATTCACCCACCCACCTCGAAGAAACAAATGAGGAGAAATCTTCAGTTATTTTGTGCTATAAAACTGTACATCACTTTCATCATATGAAAGTGTCAAAAACAGTGTAAAACTTGTAGAAAAGATAAGTTCATACTCTTTTGCTAGATTTAGATTGGAGCAGCAGATCTCAGCCAACCTATTGCGGCTGCCTGCCAACTCACTTCCTGTCATATTATTACCGCACTGTACTTTTAAACACTCTGACCATTACTTCTGGTTTTAGTGCCTGCGATACTAAGGGGTCTATGCACTAGGGACTGTTGGCTATACGAGCCATCCTAAAACTTTAAAGAAGCTATCCAAGAAAGTGGATCTATTTGAAGAATAGGATTTGTAACCTTAGAGCCTTGAAAGGATAGACCAGTGCTGTCCAACTTCTAACCGGCCAAGGGCCGGAATTGAGGTCACTGATGACCTGGGGGGCCATTCGGCCCCACCCCCAGGCCCTGCCCCAGGCCCCTCCCCCAGCCCCACCCCCAGCCCCCTCCTAAACTGTCATTCTCCCTCCTCCTCCTCTTTCCCCGGCGCCGCGGCGCATGGGACACCAGCGGCACCGGGAAGGAGGAGGAGGAGGAGGCCCACCTCCTCGCACCCTCCCGCCCTTCCTGGCGCAGCCGGTGTCCCGTGTGCCACGGCGCCGGGGAAAAAGGAGGAGGAGGAGGGAGAGTTCTCCCTCCTCCTCCTCCTCCTCTTCCACCGGCGCTGGGGCGCACGGGAAAGCAGCGACACCGGGGGAAGAGGAGGAGGAGGAGGGAGAACTGACTGCCTTCTCCTTCGTCCCTCCTCTTTCCCCCCACGCGCGCTGGCGCCCGGGATCTGGGCAAGGGCGTGGGCGGGGGGAAAGAGGAGGAGGAGGGAGAGTTCAGGGAGGGGGCGGTGCAGGGAGGAGGAGCTGGCTCACTTCCTCCTCCCTGCCCCGCCGCCCCCCGGGGGCGTGTACGGCCCCTGGGCCGCCAGTTGGACAGCCCTGGGATAGACCATATTAACAATAGATATAACACTCCTCCTAATACTGATGCCATCAGTAACCACTGGATCTGTGTTTTTCTTTTCTTTCCTTCTTGTCTTCTTTTCTGTGTTTACAACCTCTGTGTGTGTACTAGTTTGGTTTCCCAAATAAAAATCCATGGAAGCTCTGAAGAATCAGATTTCAGCATTTTAGTTCAGATACAGGGTCTGAATCAATTGAGGGCTGGTTGGAATCAATACAAACCAAATCAGATCACAATCTGAATCACCACATCAGGTCCCAAACCAAACCCATGACATAGCACCAATGCTTTAAATTGTTTTTTTATGTTGCATCATTTATTTTCTAAATATAATAGAATATTTTACTATAATAAAATCTCTCAGCAGTTTGCATTAAAGCATATAAAATGATATACAACATACAGAATTGATTTATTTTTTTAAAAAACCCACTGTAATTTAATTTTAAAACCGTTACCAAAAAAAATTACATTCAATCTTGACCATTCATTCTTTTCATTTCATTTGGCCTGTTTATCTCCAAGCCTTATGATTTCTTCACCTGGCAATTCCCTTGGAAAAGTATTACATTCCTGACAAACTTCGGTTTCCTGAAACTGTGTGCACAACCCAACCCCATTCACAATTACCTTACTTCTAGTCCCATTGTGGACCTAGAGATTCCTAAAATCACAGATATGCATTCTTACATTGCTGCTTCCCACCCAAAATAGCCAGAATTGTTCCCAGACCATTGGGAAGTTAGCCAAATACTCTTTCAAGTTCCTGGAAATGCTGCCAAGTGACCTATGCCAGCTTGGGAAAAGTCAAAACTGGCCCATCCCTCCACACATCTACACTCTTGTTCTGTACTATAAGAGGAGTCTCGTCTAATGCCCCCCATCACCTGCATTTAAGACAAATTAAACCAACCTCTGATGATCCCTTTAGCAACAATGGGTAGTGAAGTCAGTCCTCTGAGCCACTTCATATCCTCCCAGTTAATTGAGGGATCAATGGCTTCCGCAACATAAACAGACAGGCCACTGTTTTCACCATATCCTTTTTCAGATGAAAATGCCAAATCATTTGTTTCAAAGTTTTTCATCCTGGAGATTTTGGAGGGAAAAAGCTGTCAGAAAATTCCACTGAAAAAACAAAAAATGAACACTTGTGGCATTTGTAGGTTTGGCATCTAGTAATGTAGTGTGGACAAATATAAGTGAGTTTCTCTCTTTGCCCCAGTCATTGACTCAGAAAGAGCCATATTCTAGCAAGGCTAGATATACTTAGGAGAGGGAGAACAGTGCTCTTCAAGCTGGTAAATGTCACATCCAACAAAGTTGAGGTACACTTTTAAGAAATGTGAATAATAATGGTAGTTTGGAAAGGTTCATTGAGACTATATATTTTAAACTGCTTTTTAAAACCCTCTTGTGTGATATTTAGCATAAAATAATCATTTGGACGTGACCTGTTTAACATACCTGAGATGTGGTGGGAGCTGAAACTTATTGCGTACATCATCTAAGCGCTTCCCAAGAAATGGTGTGTCCACAGTCACAAAGATGCCTTTGTATCCAGTTTTCTCTGCACGCCGCACCAAAGATTTGGTGACCTCCCGGTCCTTATAGATATAGAGCTGCAACCATCGAACTGCCTCTGGGGCTGCTTGAGCAACTTCTTCTATTGATGATGTGGCCCATGAACTCAGCATCATTCCTGTCCCCATCGATCTGCAAGCTGAAGAGCACAACATTAATGTCTGCACACATTTCATCAGACAGAATTTGGCAAAGTTGCATCATGTTAAATGTTTCTTCCAAAAAATGGAAAGAATAGTCTGATTTTGTTTAAACTGCTGCCCTTTTATATAACAGGCCAAACTGCTACCAATATCTGCAGTGGTAGCATTCAGCTTATCTTGTAACCATATTAGAAACGTTCTCCACTATTGACTGCCTGATAGCTTATACAATTGGATAGCAAACTCACTTATCTGTTATCCTTGTTTTGATTTCAACCACAGTAAATCGAGGAGTGGGAAACAAATTTAGGGCAATGACATCCCTAAATAAGACTGCTCCCTCCAATGTCCTTCAGTTCCCAAAGTTTCTAGTGTTGCAGAAAGAGAGACATTGGAAATTGTTCACATCTAAAACTTGTATATTTGCTGTGTTCACATTTCCTTGGTAACTGCCTGCCTCTTTCCTTGGAAACCTTGCCTGGCCCTATTTATCTGTCTGCGTGGCTTGAAAATATTTATATTTTTAAATCCAAAAAGCAACCATAGATTTATGTCATTTTTATAAGAGGAACCATTTTACAATATCATATGATGGGACTCGAGTATTCTTGAATTTGGGTATCCACAAGAAGTCCTAGGACCAAACTCACAGATACCAAGGGACCACGGCACTAGTCCCTGGCACATTAGGAGCAAAATAACTGTCAGTCTCCTAAATCAGATCATTTGGAAATCACTGGTGTGGTTTGTAGGTTACACCCAGGACTGCCAGAAGAGATACAGTATTTTGACAAGATGATGAAGTTTATCACTTACAATACATGTACTGTATTTATTATGATTAACTGGCAGACTTATTTAAATGCTGTTGTTAAATTAAATGTTGTCAAATGTTATTGCAAAATGTTTTAGCTTTTGCCTTCATCTTCTCTAGATTCTTAGCTGCCACATTAGATACAGTTCACTTTTTATTCTGAACTGCAGATGAAGCTGTAAGTTGAAACATCTTACAACATTTAAATGGTTCTGTTGGTTAATCACTCTAACAAATGCTTATCCATGTCTATATTCAAGTTGTCTATGTATATATGGCAGCCAAGGGGTTCAACTTTCACAGGAAAAGTGTCACATCATTGCTAACGTTCAGATTTCCAGTATATTGTCTGCGCATGGAGCCACCGCTTACCATCAGAATGCATATGTTTTGGTAGCATCTGTATGTAACAGGACTTTCCCCTATTTATTTCCATCTCATACCAGATAGTCAAAAGTCCCATTAACATGGCTACTGTTCTTTATGCATCTGTCTTCACTTTGCCAGGCAGAAAACAAAGCTGTGACTTTCCAGAACTTTCTATCCCAAAAGATTGTCCTAGCTGCAATAACTCCTGACTTGACATAGTTTTCTATGAAAGGTATTAGAGCTCCACCTTGCGGAATATGTATTCAATGACAAGAGTTGTTTAGCTGAATTACATCTTAAACAACCAGGAGTCTTCCCCCAAAATCCAATCCCTGACTAGATAGCCCATGTGGTCTTTTCCAACTCTATTATTCTATGTTTCTATGGAAATCCTTTATTTCTATCCTATACCATTGCATACCTTCTTGTTCCAACGTTCATTTAGATGGCTTCCGGAAATGCTTCTTTCTAGCGATAGTTCTAAGCATTTGAGAAATAAAATTCAACTATGTGTAGCACTCCAAACAACTTAGAAGAAACCTTTCCAAAAACATTCTTTATAATTGCATAGGATAAAAATTCCTGCCTCATAAGCTATAGATATCCACACACTGTTACCATACAGACATTTCCGGGAGCCTCTCCTTAATGTTTGTTAGTGGTGGGGGTGGGGGTGAAATAACAAGCATTAGAACATTTAGTAAAGGAACTAAACACTTAACAGAGATGAGACTAAGTGAAGATCAAGCAAGTCTGCTGGTAACAGATACATTTCTGCTACTTGTCTAGCTAAAGCAGTACAGCCCCTGTGTTTGGCAAACTTGAGTCAGTTCCCTCTATGTTCTTATCCTCTTATGCAGAGCCTAGGTATGGTTCCAGACAGTCCATTAATCTGTTTTATAAATGTGAATGTTCCCTGGTTCGAATACATACATGCCTCCAGAAAGGACATGCTTTCTGGGGCGGGTGTTCAGAAGCCCTCCCAGAACCTTCCAAGAGGGCATGGAGACAGCCCCACTCCCTCCATGTCCTCTTGGAAGGTTAAAACAGTTAAAAGCATTTGTCAAAACCATATAGCCATTCCTGTTGGCCAAAGGCCTGGTCCCAGAACCATGATTTCAGTTTTTTCCCTGAAAGACAGGAGGGAGGAAGCTGACCTAATCTTGCTGGGGAGCGAGTTCCATAGGCAGAGGGCCACAGTCGAGAAGGCCCTGTCTCTCGTCCCCGCCATTTGCAAAACTGGCAGAGCTGAGAGCAAGGCCTCCCTGGACAATCTTAGGTTGCGAGGTGGGATGTAGAGAGAGACACGTTTGGACAAGTAAGCTGGGCCGGAGCCATGTAGGGCTTTATAAGTCAAGACCAGCACTTTGAATTGTGCTCGGAAGTGGACCAGCAGCCAGTGGAGCTGACATAACAGGGGGTGGTATGCTCCAGTTAGCAATCTGGCTGCCGACCGTTGGACTAGTTAGAGTTTTTGAACAGTCTTCAAAGGCAACCCCACATAGACTGCGCTGCAGTAGTCTATATGGGATGTAACCAGAGCGTGGACGACCATAGCCAGATCTGACTTCCAAAGGTACGGGGTTCAGCTGGTGCACAAGTTTTAACTGTGCAAAGGTTCCCCTGGCCACCACCGAAACCTGGGGTTCCAGGCTCAGCGATGAATCACTCCCAAGCTGCGAACCTGCGTCTTCAGGAGGAGTGTAACCCCATCCAACACAGGCTGTAACCCTATTCCCTGTTCGGCCTTTTGACTGACCAGGAGGACCCTCTGTCTTATCTGGATTCAACTTCAATTTGTTAAGCCCTCATCCAGTCGGACACAGCTGCCAAGGGGGCAGGAGTGATTTTCTCATCCTCCCCCACCCCTTCTCCTGGCATGTCATTTCTATGCACCAGCAGAGGGCCAACAGCAGTTTCATGGTGGCTGGGTAAGTTATTTTACTCCACACACACACACACACACACACACACACCCCATTTCAAGGGGTTTTAGGGAGGAGGTTAGAGCCTTTTCGCGTTTTCCAGCTTGATTCAGCCTGGAAAACGTGAGAGGGTTGTGTGGATAGCCCCTTCTGACGTCCCAGGACTTCTGAGGGGCAGTCCAGACTCCACCCACAATGGGAAAGACGTGGGTCTTTTAATAAGACCCATGTCTTTCTCACTAACAAATAATCTTGGCACAAAGCAGAGTGCCGAATGCAGTTGCTTTTATGTGGGGCATCATCTGGATGAAGAAGTGGGAGGGCACACATTTTAGGGCCTGTCTGGATGGCTCCTAGGACTGGATTTTTCATGAGAAAATATTTTACCAGTTGCTTTGTTTTGTTTTTTTGAAGGGAGGGATGTGTCCTCTTCATTGCTCATTATTTATTTTCTGAAGAGTGCTGCGTTAATATTTACTCATTAACAGCTTACTTTTTGTGACCTCAATATTTTAAAAATACTGTAAAATGTTTAAGAACACAAACGTGATCTCATGTTCTGTGAGTTTGCTCTCAGGGCATCCAGGGAATAGTTAGCAAATGCCACTTGCTAAAGGAAAGCATTAATGACATAGTCATTAATTATTTTTAAATACATAAATAAGTAAAATCACAATGTTTTCTTTAACCTAAAAATATATTACAAGGAGCATCATTTCTTGTCAACAGACACAGGTAGATAGGATACCTCTGTAGAAATCTGTGTGTTCTTACGCAACACTTTATGGTATGCCGGAACTAGAAATGACCTAATTTGATAGCGTTTGGTCATATCTGTGTTCTCAGATAACTACAGTCCAGCCAGGAACGTATTTTGCATGAATACAGGGGTCTTAATGTACTGATAACAAACACTGCTCCACAGGTAAGAGGATCCTACATATTTGTTATGAAAAGCTCCTTCTAGAAAGCACCTTGATCCCTGACAGATACTCAGAGAATTTTTACTTGGCCAGCAGACAGGAAAGGAATAGAGGACAAGTGGATCTAGCTAGTTTTGCAGCTTGTGACTTTCTTGTGATCCCTCAAGATAAAATTTCCTGCACTGGGCATGAAGGAGAAGATTGATGAGGAATCAGGAATGTGTCTCCAATGAAGGAAAGTTGACTTCTTGCATCTACCTGGGCTCATTCCAACTCCCTTCACAACAGTGGCTGTTGGTGCCTTACATGTTTGACGTTCAGGGAATTCACTCTAGGTTTTAGTCCTACTTTGAGAATAATATTCAAAGTGCTCAACTTTAGCCTCCAAAACACATTGACTATCAGCTCATTTAAAGTTCAGACTAAACCCCAGAATGAATTAACCACCTGCCATAGAAGCCACCAGCTTCAATGGGTACTCAACCAACTGAGTATATTTGCATCAGGATCTCAAGGCACTCCTATACTGGATGACACCTCCCAAATTGGAAATGTTCCTGAGCAAGAGGTGGCTTCCAGAGCCTTGAAAAATGCTAATCATAGAGATTCTCATGAATCCTAGTGACAGGTCCTAATGAATGGGATTTGCTTTCTGCTCAACTTACAGCCACTTAACCCCAAGACCTTGAAATGTTTGCCTTCCTTGTCCATTGGAGCAAAGAAAGCACTAATCCTTTATCTCCTATCTCACGCTGCATATAGATTGACAAAGGCAAGCTGCTTTCAGGTGTTGCTGAAGGGGCTGTCTGACAAGAGCTGCTTCACATATGAACCCTATTTGTCAAGCCTTTATGGAAAGTAAAGCAGAATGCTTTCCTTGTCCTTAAGGATCTTGTTCAGCATAAAAAGGGAAGAACTCTCATACACACAGAAAAAACCTCAGCACATTATTTGTAATATGGACTAAACATAGCTCCATTGTTGGTTACTAAATGTGCTTGATTCTTCTTCTGCTTCAAGAAGTGGTTCCTCAAACAAGTGTAAGAAGCATGTGATTTCCATATGTATATCCTCATGTCTCCCCCTGCCAAAACAAATACCAAACCGGACCTGAAGCAGTGTTTTGAAAGAAGCACTGTGGTTGTTGTGTATGCCTTCTAGATATTTCTGACTGATGTTGAGCCTATCACAGAGTTTTCTTTGCAAGGTTTGCTCAGAGAGAATTGCCTTTGCTTTCCTCTGAAACTGAAAGCTTTCCCACCTAGTGGGTATCCATGGCTGAGCACAATTTTGATCTCCAAAGTTGTATTCCAGGGCTCAAAGCACTGAACCACACTAGTGGTAACGGAACTTTTGATGTGCCTTTGGTGAATGCTGTCCATTTTTGTTCTTCATGTTTTATAGTTTCCTTAATCAACTGCAGACTCCTGCAGTTGGCCCGCTAATCATTTCCCATCTCTACATTGTGTCTGATAACACTTCGGTGGTTTCAATTTATTACAGAAATGAATGGCAGACCACAAACAGACATAGCATAAAGAAATTATTTCCTTAGCAACAACCGACAGAAACCAAAAGAGAGTAATCTCATGACCTAAAAATACACTGGTGGACAATGAGACCAATCTGCTTGAGGAGATATAAATTTACCTTTCTGGAGACTAATAAAGAGAATTGGGGGGGGGGGGGTGTTAAGGTACCAAATCAAGTACCAAATGGCATTTTCCTCACTGAAATAGTTGGCAACATAGGAGAGTGGAAATCGTAGGCAATAAATGTATGTATCGTGTCAGAAGCAAATTGAGAATACAGTTATAATGTATAGAAAAAACCCAAAAAAACAAAGTAAAAACAACTTGCCATTATACTCAATTTCCTCTGATCAGAAGCTGGCCACTCTTAGTGCCTCTGGTGTCGCTGTAAGAAGATCCTCCATTGTGCATGTGGCAGGGCTATAGTAAGTAGTCTGTGGTTTGCTCTTCTCCACACTCACATGTTGTGGACTCCCCTTTGCAGCCCCATTTCTTAAGATTGGCTCTGGATCTGGTGGTGCCAGAGCGCCGTCTGTTCATCACCTTCCAAGTTGCCCAGTCCTCTATGTGCCCAGCGGGAGTTTCTCATCTGGTATCAGCCACTGATTGATGTTTCGGGTTTTAGCCTGCCACTTTTGAACTCTTGCTTGCTGAGGTGTTTCTGTGAGTATCTCTTTCGATCTTAGAGAGCTATTTCTTGATTTAAGGCATTGGCTTGCTTGCTGATATCCTAACAGAGGATGGGCCTTTCATTACTGACTGCTATGACGTCTTGCAGTAAAAGGTATTTTCCCCTTTTAATTGGAGTTCCAAAGGCGTCTGTTCTGGACCATGTTTCCTCTATTTAGGTGAACTTAGCAGTATGATTTTTAGAATAATCTTTATACCGGTAACACTGAGCTCTACACTCTACAGCAGGGGCGCCCACACTTTTTCATCATGCGAGCTACTATATGAACAATCAAGTTGAAAAGATCACCTGTTGTGCATGTGAGAGTGCGCACGCATGCGCGCACACACACATATATTGCAGCTTTCCGTCTGCGTGGGACTTCTTTCTTGCTTGCCCATGAACTCGCCGCCGCGCGCTCCCGGGAAGGGGATCCCTTTTGCCTGCGCGCATACGCTCTCTCTTAATGTCTTTGTTGCCTTCCTCCTTCCTGCTGCATGCTTTCACGAAGCAGGAAGTCCCCATCCCATCCTGCTTCTTGCGTGCACAGCAGGCCCCTCCCATGCACGCAGCAGGGTATTTATAGGCGCACCCGCCAGCACTCCGGCCAGATGTGGCTTCAGTGGCGGCTCGGAAGGTGCAGGGCCGAGAAGAGGGGCCGTCAGGCTGCTGCCTGGGCCTGGAAACTCAACCGAGAGTGGGACCCACGTGAGGCTGGAGCCTCCCCACAGCAGCCTCCCCCCTCCCCTCTCCCTCGAGGCTTCCTTACCTGGGCAGGAGAAGGAAGAGTGGAAGAGGTGTTTCCCCAAAGTAACAGATGCAGAGGGGGGGCGCCCTTCCTTCCTTTCGAGGGTGTCACTCAGAAAGGACGGCCAAGTGGACGGCGGGCAGGAAGGCGGACCCCTCCCACTAATGGCAGTCCATGCCCACGGGAGAGAGAGGGGGGGATGGCTCTTCCTAGCCAGCTCTGAAGAACTACCCCCCCTATCTCTCCCGTGGGCCCTCACCGCCTTTCTCCTTCGAAGGCGAGGGAGGGCGAGGCGGAGAAAGGCGGCAAGGGCACAAGCAGCAGCAGCAAGTGGGGTCTCCATCCCCGCAGCCCCCTCCTCCTCAGGTTCAGCCCCAGGAACACGGCAGAGCCCTCCCTCCTCACCCCCAACCAAGGAAAGAAAGCAGCCCCACACAGCTTGCTCGCCCAGGTCTCGGCTTGGAATGGGCCTCCCGAGGGCAGCATCAGGGTTTGCGGCGGGCTTGCTTGGCTTTGCCCCACTTTGCCCAGCCTCCTTCGCCTTTCTCTCTCTCTCTCTCCAGCGCCCGCCTGCCAGCCTGCCAAAAGGACCCGAAAAAGTTCTCCGGATTTCTTTCTTCTCTCCTTGGCTCTCTCTCTCACACACACACACACATTCCCTCCATCCCTCCCACAGCCTTGCATCCTATCTGTGCGCGTGCCTTCACCTTGCTTCCCCCCCCCCCAGCAGCAACCAATGGGTGGTCATGTCACCACACTGTGCGTGGCAAGATGAGCGCCAGGGCCCGCCCACTAAAGCCTCATTTTGGCAAAAGAAGCCCCACGAAGGTGGCGGTGGGAGCGCACGTGCACGAGCATGGTAGGCGCGCGCCATCCGGCTGGTGAGGCCCAAAGATCACCTGGAAGAGGGCTGAAGATCACCTAGGTACCCCCAATCACCATAATGAGCACCCCTGCTCTACAGCAAAATTCTGACAGCAAATGTTGCATTACAGCATGTATTTTATCTACCTCAGCATGGGTACTTCATTATTGCCTTAACCTAATGTGGCAAAGACTGAACTTATTTTTTTCTGCAAAACATTCTTTGCAAGATACATTCTCCATTGCTGTTAGTAGTGTGTGCATTTATCCTGTGAAGAAAGCACAGTCTTAGCTTTATTCTTATTTATTCTTTATCTTTTGCTCCTCAGATGGAAGCTGTAACAAAATCATACCTGCCCCCTTTTATAACAAGTTTAGACTTACTGCGCCTTCCTACCTCCGCAGTGGTGGTGGACCCATTAGAATGGTCCACCCCAGGAGACTTATGGATCCGGATGGTTTCTTGATGTCTCTTGGGGAATTTCCCGCCTCCTTGGTAAGTGACCCTGTCAAGGCTCTGGTCTCTCTCTGGGATAGGGAGATTACTAGGGCTATAGACACAATCACTCCAGAGCACCCCCTTACGAGCTAAACCAGCCCCTTGGTTTACTGAGGAGCTGCCAGCAATGAAGTAAAAGAAGAGGTGGCTAGAGCGTGTGTGGCGGTGGAAACATAGCGGGTCAGTCCAAGCACATCTGCAAAAAAACCCCATCTCTGGTGGCCAATATTGCGTCCACTAAGAACCATCCAGCTGAGCTGTTCCAAGTTGTCAGAGGACTATTAAATCTGCTGCAGAGCAAGATCACTGACGACTTGGCTGATCGCTGTGAAGCATTTGCTTGATTCTTCATGGACAAAGTTGCACACATCCGTTCCGACTTCGACAACACATTAACGGCAGTCTCTGAAGATGTAACACGACCATCTGCTTGTCCGGTTTTAATGGATTCTTTTCAATTGGTTCAGCTCGAGGATGTGGACAAGATCCTTGGAGAGACGAGACTTACCACATGCATCCTAGACCCCTGCCCACCCTGGCTGATCAAAGAAGCCCGATTGGGGTTTGGCAGAGTGGGTGAAGGTAGTGGTTAATGCCTCCTTACAGGAAGGCAAGATTCCAGCCAGCCTAAAACGAGCTGTTATAAAACCGCTGGACCCCACTCAATTAGTCAACTATTGGCCGATTTTCAATCTTCCCTATTTGGGCAAAGTCATGGAACGTATGGTAGCCTCGCAACTCCAGGGGTTCTTGATAGATACTGATTATCTAGATGCAGCTCAGTCTGGCTTTAGGCCGGGACATGGTACTGAAACAGCCTTGGTCGCCTTAGTGGATGATCAACACAAGGAGCTCAACAGGGGGAGTGTGTCCCTGTTAGTTCAATGTAAGCCGCCCTGAGTCCCCCCTTCAGGGTTGAGAAGGACGGGATAAAAATGCAATAAATAAATAAATAAATAAAATTGCTAAAATCAAACATTTTATTTCTGTCTCCTCTGCTGAGAGCATAATCCATGCCTTAGTCATTTCCTGTCTTGATTGGAATCTTGTTTTGAGTGGTCTTCCATTATCTCACCTTAGTCCTCTGGCGTCCATTCAACATTCTGCTGCTAAGATGATTGGAAGTGGGGGGAGGTATAAATCATGTTGTCTTGCTTTTGATTTCCCCCCCATTGGTTACCCGTTCATCTTAGGATTCAGTATGAGCTTATTGTGTTGATGTTCAAAATCCTACACAACCTAGCACTCTCGCCTATCTTTCAGTTCTTGCTTCTTTTGGCCAAACTGCTTGAGATTAGAATTCTAGGATCTCTAGGCTTCTCATCCAGCCAAGGGTTTCCTCTTCTTTTGTCCTTTCTCACTCACTATCCCATACTCTTGGGGCTGCCTGATTCTTCCCTTGCTGTTTATAGATCTCAGTTGGAAACTTTTTTTAAAAAGCTTTGGGGATTTTAGTTTAAGAATGTGTAACCTTGTATATTTTAATTGCAGGTATAGTCTGTTTGCTTTGCATTATATTGAGGGAGCTCATCTGTGCTCTCCCCAGATTCAAACCTGTGTCCTATTGGTAGTCAGTCCTGCCGGCACCAGGGTTTAACCCATTGCACTACCGGGGGCTCCTCCCCCTGCCATTAAATGATGATGTTGATGTTGATGATGATGATCATCATCATCATGTCAGCAGTCACCTATCACCCACTCCAGGTTGGACAGTAGTTATACAATGGTATGTGTTCAACTTGTCTCTGCTGTCAGTAAGCTGCATCAATGTTAGGTCATAATGGTATCAGCTAGCCAGATAAGAAGGGTCAACGTGTGATGTCATAATGAATCACCTCCTCATTTCTGTTGAGTTACACCAACACAACAGTGTCAGAGTGGCTGTCTTTATCTCTCTTTCAAACAGGAAGCCTAGCTCCATGGGCTATATTTTTTTGAGTGTTAGGAGCTACTTGATAAACTGCAAGTTGCTTCTGGTGTGAGAGAATTGGTTGTCTGCAAGGACGTTGTCCAGGGGACACCCAGATGTTTTGATGTTTTACCATCCTTGTAGGAGGCTTCTCTCATGTCCCTGCATGGGGAGTTGGGGCTGACAGAGGGAGCTCATCCGCGCTCTTCTCAGATTTGAACCTCTGGCCTGTCAGTCTTCAGTTCTGCCGGGGCAAGGGTTTAACACATTGCATCACTGGATTATTGGTCTTTCTCCTTTAAAAATGCAACACTTCAATGAACTCAATCTGATCTATTCAGACAGGGAAGCAGTAATATCTGCTCTATTTAATATTACAAGTGTAGACATAATATCATAATGCCAATTATCTTTCCTTCGGTTAAGATGTTTCATCCTAGGAATTGGCCAATCTCTGATTCCCTGAAGGAGGGTGTAAGTAAGTCAAACAGGTCACAGTCTATAGACAGAGAAGATGCAACCAAGAAGAGAAGAGCTGGTAGCAGCCACCTTAGCTAGTACTGGGTTTCTACTCATGGCAAAAGCCAGCATTATATAGTGATCTGAATGTTGTTCTGGATATTTAGCTGACCAATTCAAATCCCCTTTCAGCCATAGACATTTGTGAGTGATCGTAGGAAAGTCATATTCTCTTAGCCTTAGAAAAAGGCAATGGTGAGCCTGTCTAAATTTTTTTTTTTGCAAAGAAACCCTTGTGATAGAGCTGCCTTAAGATGGAACCAACTTGAAGGCAGATAACAATAATGTACAGCAAGCACTAGAGAGTGGAGTAGCATCAAAAGATACTGGCAGCAAAATTGGAGTCAGCTGAATAAACTAAGAGGTGTCTCAAGCTCTAGGGGTGCAACTACACTATAGAAATCATGCAGATTGACACCACTTTAAGTGGCACAGCTCAATGCTTTGGAATCATGGGAGTTGGTGAGGCATCAACAACCCTTGCCAAAGGAGGCTTAAACATTTTGTAAACCTAGAACTCCCAGTTTTTCACAGTATTACCTACGTAATACTTTTTGATTCCATTCCTGCTTCTTGTAATGGGACTCTCTTGATGCTGATAAAAAAAAATTTCCAATGTTCTCAAGGCATCAATATGCTAAGACATTCGATGTACTCAAGGCATCGAATTGTGCCTTTGCTGTGAGCCACCTTGAGTCCCCTTCGGAGTGAGAAGGGCAGGATATAAATGGTAAATAAATAAATTATGCCATAGCAATTAAAGTGGTGTCAAACTCTGTTAGCTCAGTGTAGATGCACACTAAGCATGATAGCATTCAAGCTAGCTTACTGCAGCAGTTGATCATCCCCTACAACAGAGCAAAGTAACTGCAGCAGACATTTGTTTATTTATTTATGACATTTATATGCTGCCCTTCTCACCCCGAAGGGGACTCAAAGCGGCTTACAAGTTATATGTAAATACAATATATTATATTATTAGCCTAGCACAATATTAGTACTATGCATTCCCATATTGTACTACCGTGTTTCCCCGAAAGTAAGACAGCGTCTTACTTTCTTTTCCCCCCCGAAAAGTCCCCCTACGTCTTACTTTCGGGGTACGTCTTATATAAACTAAGACGTACCCCGTCGCCACGCCCACGCCGCCGCCGCTGCCGCCGTCACGCCGCCGCCGCAACCGGGCCCATCGGCCGCGGCACACCTCCGCGGCGCAGCTTTCTGGACGAAGGAAGGGAGGGAGAAAGAACAAGAGGCGTGGCGAAGCGGCGGCGGCGCGTCACTCTGACGCAGCCCGCTTTCCCACGCCTCTGGGGCTCTTCCCCCTCCCTTCCTTGGACAAAGGAAGGGAGGGAAGAGCCCCAGAGGCGTGGCAAGCGGCGACGCGTCACTCTGATGCAGCGCCGCTTGCCACGCCCCTCTGGGGCTCTTCCTCCTCCTTCCTTGGACAAAGGAAGGGAAGAGCCCCAGAGTCTGGCAAAGCGGCAACGCGTCACTCTGACGCAGCGCCGCTTTGCCACGCCTCTGGGGCTCTTCCCCCTCCCTTCCTTGGAGGCCTGGCAGGAAGGTGCGCCGCGGAGGTGTGCCGCGGCCGATGGGCCGGTTGCGGCGGCGGCGAGGTACGGCTTACATTCGGGGTACGGCTTACATTAGCCGACCCCCCTGACACCCCCGATACGTCTTACAATCGGGGGTGTCATACTTTCGGGGAAACACGGTATACCACTATACTGTAATAGTATTAGTAATATTACATGTAATGTGAAATATATAATTATAACATTGTATTATTATTAGTATTATATTGTATTACCTTATAATATTATTATGAATATTATATGTGTATACAATATATTATATTATTAGCACACCACAATATTAGTATTATATATTACTATATTGTACCATACCACTATTTATATAAATAAAAATGTAATGTTTGTTTGTGGAATTAACATAACTCAAAAACCAATGGACGAATTGACACCAAATTTGGACACAATACATGTATCAGGCTAATGAGTGTCGGTCACTCATAAAAACACTGAAAAATACAACAGAAGAGATTTTAAAAGCCACAAACGAAAAAAACCTTACAATGCATATGCTAAACCACACACACATACAGATACACATATATACACACACAGAACAAATACACAGACTGGGCCATAGCAGCACATGGCAGGGGACTGCTAGTACTGTAATATTAGTAATACTAGCTGTGCTCTGCTATGTGTTGCTGTGGCTTAAAGTAAGAATTTTTGAAGTTGATGGAGCTGTCTGGACTATTATGAAAGAGAGGTACCTACCTATTCCTTGCCCCCCTTTTCTTTCCCTTCTCCTTTTTTTACTTTCTTCCTTCTCTACCTCTTTCTTTCGTTGCTTCCTTCATTCTTTGGTTCCATTCTTCTCTCCTTCCTTCTTTCCCTCCCCCTTTCTCTCATTTTCCCCTTCTCTCCTTCCTTCCCTCCCTGATTCCTTCATTCTTTAACTTTTTATTTCCTTTCCCCTCCTTCTTTACCTTCTTTAACTCTTTTCTGCCCTTTCTCCCATTTTTCTTTCCTTTCTCCTTTCTTTTCTTCCTTCGGTACCTCTTTCCTTCCTTCTCTCCTTCCTTCCTTCCATCTTTCCTTCCCTCTTTCATTTTTTCCCTCCCTCTTTCTTTCATTCCTTTCCTCTTTTCCTCCCTGCCCTCTTCTGTCCTTCCTTCCCATCTTCTTTCTTTCTTCCATGTTAGGGAGGTCTTGGCTTTAGGGGTGCTTCCTGTTGTTTCTCCCTCCTGTTGCTTTCTGCCTGCAGCCTAGGCACCTGGGGCATCTTCCTCATTCCCCTTCCTTTGTTCTCTGTGCCCACTTCTCCCACCACAGGCATCACTGCCACCATCATCTTAGGCTCCCTTGGTAGCTGGCAGGCAGTGCCCGCAGATGCCAGAGTGCATTGATAGTGGGCACCCCAGGCAGGTGGTTGCCACCGATCACTCTGCCATCCGGTATCCATCATTGGAGGCCAGACAGAGGGAACAGAAGAGACAGAGCGGGAAACACCAAGTGTTTTGGACTTCAGTTCCCAGATTCCTTTCTCATTGTCCAAGGTATCAGAGGCTTCTAGCAGTTGAAGTCTAGTGTGTGGGAATCACTGTGAGGAGCTGAGCCTCCCTCCTTGGACCTCATGGAACCACTATGGTGGCTCCAGCTGCTGCCAGGGGTTGCCTCACCACGCTTCATGCCCTACGTCGGGCCAGGCCTTCTCCTTCCTTTCTTCAATCCCTCCCCAAAAGAAAGAGGACTCTGCCTTCCTGCATGGAAAGGGACTCCATAGCTAGACTTCTCTTCCTTCAAGACAGTCGGTGTGCTATTCTTCTCATGCACTGTGGAGAGGAGCTGTTGCACATGCTCTGCAAGGTATTTTTTTCTTTTGGGGGAGTTTTAAGTTGTTTCCCCTTCATTTTTAAAGGTTTTTTCATTTGAAAGACATAGATTAGATTAGTATGTGTTTTGCTGCCAAATTTGATATCAATTCGTCCAGTGGTTTTTGAGTTATGTTAATCCCACAAACAAACATTACATTTTTATATAGATTACATGTAACTCTTATATTGTATTATTATTAGTATTGTATTGTAATAATATTTTATATATATATATATATATATATATATATATATATATATTCTTATATTATTTCACCCCTTCATTCCTCCCTGTAAGCCACAAAGCCACTTCTGGTGTCTGGTGCTTAAAAACACCTTTGCTGGTGTCACCGGAAGTGATTCAGAATATTCAGCTTCCAGGAATTAAGTGACTTTTATGAGTTTGCAGTTGGGGCGAGAGTAGTCAGGAGTAAGAAGTGTCAAAATGCTGTATTTTGTGGCTATATAAAAGTTTGTTTGGGACAGACACATTCTTGTTTAATAGTTGAACAGATCATTAGGTCTTCAGTTATCTTCAGAAGTTCTGGAGGGTGGGTCTCCAGGTGGCACATGTAGCCTATACATTGCACCTTGCTCACATCTATACCCTACAAGTCTAAGCTTATTTTTTATAAGAAGAAATTTTAAGCATAGCTTCCAATGGGATTGTGGCTTCAACTGACCACTAGAGGGAAGTCGTTTGTTAACTTGATTTGGAACTTGAATCTGTCCTTTGGAAAACAAAAAAGACAGCTTGGAGGTTTTGAAAAAAACTGATGTGGTTGAGGTAACCAAGTGAAAAAAAAAGCACAGTGAACATTACCACCAAATGTCACTTGAGATCATAGCAGCATACTAGACACAATCAGCTTTTATTCTAGGTGGAACACAAAGCCACAAATGTCTACATCCTTGTCGCCAAGCCCAAAGATCTGTGCTTTTAATGCTAGCGGTATCAGAATGAGTCATATGCTCAATACAAACTCAGAAGTTTTTATCTGCTTGAAATGATCACTGTCCTTAAGAAAGAGCTTTCCTAAATGCCCCCCTTGAATCAACTCTGCTTTGCTCACAATAGCACCATTGGCTTGCAAAATCCATTCTGAGCCAAAAGGGAGAGTGAAGAACATAGAACGGGATTGTTCAGACAGGGAAATCATTGAATCACTAAGGACCGCATATCTCTCTATATATTTTAAAAACCAAAATCTCATGCTTTGAAATGGTTGTGATGCAACTTCAACAAAATATAGTGTTGTCCCCATTCCAAATAGAATTCCTGGTCTTGATCAGGAGCAGGGTAAATAAACAAATATAAGATGTAGGAAGAGCAGTAAAAAACTAGTGTGAACCAGTTGGGCAATGGAGGATGGAGACACTTGATTTTTCATACCTCACAACTCCAGATGGTGTTGCCCACTCATATCTTCACAAGTTCCAGAGATGAGCACTGGTCCATGGACCACCATTATGAGTAACACTGGGTTGCAACACACATTAGGACCAGTGTGTCCCCAGGTGTTTTGGCCTAAAACTCCAAGAAATCCCAGCCAGTTTACCAGCTGTTAGGATTTCTGGGAGATGGTCAAACATCTGGGGACCATAGGTTGAAAACCACTGCATTAGGAAATATGAAAATTTGTAATGGATCTTTCAAGCAAAGCATCTGATGTGCTAGGAAGGAGTTACAACAGCCCACCAACCCACTCCATCCCACATACAATATCTAGCAGAGAGGGAAAAAATTAAACTTCTACACTCCCATATAATCCAAATTATCAAATCAGATAATCTGCTATCTGCTTTTAACTAGATTATATGCCATATAATCGAGACGAAAGCAAATAATCTGGATTTTATATGGCAGTGTAGAAGGAGTCTCAGAAGGAGTTTGTATCAACACATGCTTCATGGGAGACAGGCAGAGAAATGGGAGTAAAATATAACAGCACATGAAACTCAAAAGAAAGAAAGAAAGAAAGAAAGAAAGAAAGAAAGAAAGAAAGAAAGAAAGAAAGAGAAAGGTTATATGATCCAGAAAGAGAATGGATGTAAACAAACGCACAAACAAGAAGTAACTAAACTAGAGAGTGACACAATTTATCTACCATTGAGTATAGACATGCAAAGTTTACAAACTCTAACAACAGATATCTATATCTCACATTTACAGAGAAAATTTCATTAGGGCACTGTTGCATAACACATATCACTAACAGGAAAAGCTGGTTGTTATTTATTTATTTATTTTTAAAAAACTGGCTCAAATAAAAAGTTATGTATTTAATTTAGGAATTCAAATAAGACTGTAACTCTCTGGGTCAGGGCAACCTTGTGTCAAGCTTTATTACAGAATGTCAGATGTGGTTTTTGTATTAAAACGGAACAATATTTTACTTTTAAGGATTTAGATCTTATACCAAACTTGAAAGAGTGGTAAAGAGTCATTCAGCTGAAGTCACTGATGCCTCATTTAAGCCTGGTTCTTGATGATATCAATGTGTCATTGCCATCATCATCATTACTTCTGCAGTTGATTTTGCTAAAGTTCCAAGTTTTTTTAATGGGTGGTGGACTTTTTCCCCTCTTTACTTAGCCAAGAGATGCTCACTTTACATAAGTCTTAAAAATAAGAATTGGTTAATTTTTGTATTGCAAACTGAAGTTTAAAATTGCAAGCTAGCAGTTCAATCCCAAACTAAAATACACCAAAAAGCTTTATTTGAATACACATAAATAAATAAATGCGGAGTATCTATTGATTTTATTATGTTTTATTGATATTATTATGTAATGATTTTTATCTATGTTTAAATCTTTTAGTTATTTTTATATTGTTACTAGCTTGGGGACCCGGCCCTGCCCGGGTCATTTGAGAAGTGCAGCAGGATGTAGAGTGGGTCATGGGGGCTCTGTGTGCCAAGTTTAGTCTTGATCCATTATTATTGGGAGTTGCAGTGGTATCATGAAATTACTGAAGGTACTGCAAGTCCCATCATCTCTGTGTGTCCCGTCCCCCCAAAGTGTAGTAGGATGTAGATTGGGTCATGGGGGCTCTGTGTGCTAAGTTTGGTCTGTATTGGTGAATGGATGAGGATGCATTGTTTTTCGGAAGTGAGTGAGGGAAGGTACTGCAAGTCCCATCATCCATGTTCTGTCCCCCTCCAAACTTCAGTAGGCTGTAGAGTGGGTCACTGGGGCTCTGTGTGCCAAGTGTGGACTTTCTCGGTGTTTGTTGGGGGCCACAGTGGTCTGTGGGAACAGAGGGGTGTAAAGTACTACAAACCCCATCATCCATTGTCAGTCCCCCCAAACCTCACCAGGATGTGAAGGCAGTCATGGGGGTTATGTATGCCAAGTTTGGTCTCAATCAGTGATTGGATGAGGGTTGCAGCGGACTTGGGAAGTGAGTAGAGGCACTTCAAGTCCCATCATCCATGGCCCACCCTCCTCCGAACTGCACCAGGACGTAGAGTGGGTCATGGGGGCTGTGTGTGCTGAGTGTGGTCTGTATTGGTCCTTTTTGGTGGCCTCAGTGGTCTGTGGGAACCAAAGCCTTGGAAAGTACTACAAATCCCATAATACGTGGGTCATGTCATAGGGGGGTTATGTGTACCAAGTTTGGTGCAGGTCCATCACCCGCGCTGGTCGCTGTGGCCTGTGAAAGTGGCTGCCACATATCCGCCCTGGCCTGTGAAAGTGGCTGCCACATATCCGCCCTGGCCTGTGAAAGTATACCGGTGTAAAACAGAAAGGAGTAAAAAAAGTGGAAAAGGCCTGCATGGAATTAGCAGTAAGGTCCAATGTGGCTGGGTGAGGGGCTTTGGGCCAGAATTATTTATATAAGCATTAAAGGCATTAGAGAAAGGTATTTATTGTTTTCTCTTGTGTCTTTTGAGTGAAGTAGGGCCTTACCTTGTAGAGTGACAGTGCCTGTTCTAAAGATCCTGTCAGAAGCTGCCTTTCTCTGACACTGTGTTGAAGAGGGAAGATGGATGCCTCTTTTGGGCCTATCTGGGAGAAGGGGATTTGTAGGGGCTACAATGTTTTCTGGGAAATGAATTGGGATGCAAATCCCATCATTCGTCGGCCATCCTGCCCTAAACTCTATTTTGGGGCCTGTAATGTTATGGCCTGCTATTGGTAACTTTAAAAGTGTGAATGGCAGGCAGCCGTTTTCTAAAAGCTGAGGGGGAGGAGAATACAGGAATCCATTTTGTTTTCACAGAGCCAAGTGGGGAGGGAATGTTGATGGTGCATTTTTCCCCTCAGTGGGAAGAAATCCTGTTGTTTGAATGTAGAGGCCTGGATTCTGGGTTGCTGGCTTTTTTCCCCTCAGTGGGAAGAAATCCTGTTGTTTGAATGTAAAGGCCTGGATTCTGGGTTGCTGGCTTTTTTCCCCTCAGTGGGAATAAATCCTGTTGTTTGAATGTAGAGGCCTGGATTCTGGGTTGCTGGCTTTTTTCCCCTCAGTGGGAAGAAATCCTGTTGTTTGAATGTAGAGGCCTGGATTCTGGGTTGCTGGCTTTTTTCCCTCAGTGGGAAGAAATCCTGTTGTTTGAATGTAGAGGCCTGGATTCTGGGTTGCTGGCTTTTTCCCTCAGTGGGAAGAAATCCTGTTGTTTGAATGTAGAGGCCTGGATTCTGGGTTGCTGGCTTTTTCCCCTCAGTGGGAAGAAATCCTGTTGTTTGAATGTAGAGGCCTGGATTCTGGGTTGCTGGCTTTTTCCCCTCAGTGGGAAGAAATCCTGTTGTTTGAATGTATAGGCCTGGATTCTGGGTTGCTGGCTTTTTTTCCCTCAGTGGAAGAAATCCTGTTGTTTGAATGTAGAGGCCTGGATTCTGGGTTGCTGGCTTTTTTCCCCTCAGTGGGAAGAAATCCTGTTGTTTGAATGTAGAGGCCTGGATTCTGGGATGCTGGCTTTTTTCCCCTCAGTGGGAAGAAATCCTGTTATTTGAATGTAGAGGCCTGGATTCTGGGTTGCTGGCTTTTTTCCTCTCAGTGGGAAGAAATCCTGTTGTTTGAATGTAGAGGCCTGGATTCTGGGATGCTGGCTAATCAGTGGCTAGCAATGCCCTCTGTCTGGTGCCTTAGAATTTTGGAGTGGCGAGGCTGTCCAATCAAAGGACTTTATGCAAATAGCTTCCACATATCCGTCCTTCCGCCCTCCGCATACACACATACACACATACACACAAACATTCCATTTTATAAAGGTATACAGATGGGTGTCAAATTGTGCCATTCTGTAAATTGCCATGAGTCACCCTTGGGCTGATAATGGCAGTATAGAAATATAGTAAATAAATAAATAAAAAATAAATACACATCATTGGTTACATTTACTTGAACAGAGGTATCTTGTAGCCCCTAGATGTTGTTGAACTGCAACTCCCAACATTCATCCTACTGCCTATTCTGGGTAGGGCTACTGGGAATTCTAAAAATCAACACAATTCCTATTCTTGCACTTCGACGTAACTGCCTTTGGACATAAGAGTTACGTCTGAATGCACAAAGTTTGCCTCAGAGAGTTGCCTTCTTGGGGCTTTTGTTACTGTGGAACACCGATAGTTGCACACCATTCCTGGAGCTTAAGGCACTGAGAGGATATCTTTAGAGTCTTTAGGAGGTTTCCTGTGTTCTCATTAGATAGAAGGGGGACTGTAAGGGAGGGGGGAAGCCTGGTGGCAACACTTGCCCCTGTGGGATGGGGAAGGGGGCAATGCAGGACGCAGGGTGACAGGTTCTCACACTGCCTGCCAGATTTTCCCCACTGTCCAATAAATGCTCCTGCTATTCCCTGGGTTTTGGACCTCAATAAGATGAGGTCGTTAATCCAGTGTGAAGCTATGGAGACTATGGGTCTCTGTGGGGTAGGAAGCAGGACTCTTACGAATAGATAGCTTCAAAGTAAAGCAACCTCTGTCCCCCAGATATCCCACAGCCACTTATTAAAACATCTTGAATTGTGGCATCTTGAGCTAGGAACCATTTAAAGTTCATTTTTAAGACTGCCACTCTTGATCTGTAGTTCCACCTTCTCAATAAGTTTTAAATAAGTTTGGGGGGGGGGGAGGTTGACTTGGGAGTCAACATAACTCTTAAGCAACAGCATTGAATGTGGACTTACCTATCAGTCAAAACCATCTTGTCTCAGTAGAAAGTGTTCAGTCTTAAGTTATTCATTGGACCTCACATGAAAGTGGGGAAAGTGGGGGGGAGTGAAGAGAACCATCTTTGTTTGTTTTCTATCATCAGGTCCCGTGACTTTCCATGCTCAGGGATGTTTCCCACCCCACATCCTTTACCCATTTCTACCTGGCTTCTCTCTCGTGTCTTTTGTTGGGAGTAACACCTGACTCCTGAAAATACAGTCTTCTTTCTGCTTCCCTGCACTGCCACTACAGAGTCCAACGGGCAACCACCAAAGGTGGCCTTGCATCATGTTAAGGCCCTCCGTGGGACTCCATTTAGATCATGCAGAGAAGTGGATGGAGGACAGCATCTGATGGGATCAATCACACGCATTATACAACAATTGAACCATAAGAGCTTTGTATGTTGTCCTGACTTACCTCTAACAGTAGCAATTTCCCCATCTGCATGAGCCATGCACTGCATGGCAGTTGCTGCAACACATATCGGCATGCTGACTCTCTGTCCCAAGACTGAAGTCGACAGGTCCAATGAAGACACATCCTTCAGCATCCGGGGGTATAATTTTAATCTAGCACAGATGCAAATGGAGAATTCAGTTATTGGATTATTATCATTAAGCCTTTGCTCAGAACACAATACTCACAATGTGAACAAAATAAGATGGTGCCTCCAGTTCTAAAGTAAGTTAACTATTACATCAAACCTTCAAGTCAGTTAAAACTCTCCCCCCTCTGAAAACACTGCAGGTCTAATTTCTGTGACCTTGTTCAAACGCAGCTGCAGGGAAGCAATGACGTGCTTTGCATGATCAACTTTTGTAAGCAGGCTGTCATTTGTCTTACGTGTTTTTTTTCAGTGAAGGGCAGTTTATTTTCTAATGGCTTTATGAAAGTCACAGATACTGTGTGTCAGAAGTGATTGTCAGAGTGTTGGTTGTTTTCTCTCACTCCAAGTTAAAATGGTGAAAGAAGAGGCTGTAAATTGAATCATTTGAATGCGGTCAAGCTATAGTTTGTTGTGCTTATGCTATAGGCACTGCGAGTTTGTTGTAATCAATAATTTGGCTGAATGCAACCTTGCAACTGGATTTCTACCGGCTGAGACCATAAATCTTTTTTTTTAGCCTATAGACACTAATGTAGACTGAATCTACACTGCCCTATATCCCAGGATCTGATCCCAGATTATTTTCTTATCCCAGAATATCTGGTAATGTAGACCAGTGTTTCCCAACCACTGTTCCGCGGCACACTAGTGTGCCGTGAGCGATCACCTGGTGTGTTGCGGGAAAACCTGTCCTCCCCCCTTTCTTCACCCTCCTGCCGAACTCCTTCTGCTGCTGCTTGGAGGAGGAGGAGAAAGGGCCGGGCGAAGAAGAAGAAGGGGCCGGGGAGCCGCCTCCTTCAGCCGTTTCCCCAGCCAGCCAGCCTCCAATCGAGGGAGGGTGGGGAATGGAAGCGGAAGTGAGGAGCGCAGTCCGAGGCAGGCCCACTGGCTTCTTCTTTCAAACTGCAGGAAAGAAGGAAGGAAGGCAACCGCGGACCGAATGAGTGCCTTCCCTTCTGGTATGGAAGAGGGAGAGAGCCATTCAGGAAGGGAGCCACCTAAGGGTTCTGTGTGGGAAGTTTGGCCCAGTTTTATCATTGGTGGGGTTCAGAATGCTCTATGATTGTAGGGGAACTATAAATTCCAGCAACTACAACTCCCAAATGGCAAGGTCTATTTCCCCTTAATTCCATCTGCGTTCGTATTTAGGCATATTGAGTATTCATTTCAAGTGTGGTCCAGATCCATCATTATTTCAGTCCACGGTGCTCTCTGGGTGTTGTTTGTGTGAACTATAAATCCCAGAAACTGTAACTTCAAAACTCAAGCTCTATTTTTCCCAACTCCATCCACATTTGGGCAAACTCTTACAGCAGTTTTCTCTAGGTGAACTTACTCAAGGTCAATGCCCACCAAACTCTTATAGCAGTTCTGTGTTCTGTGGGAAGTTTGTGTCTTTCTGCCATTCCTGCCAGGATATCTATGTTGTGTTCATCGAAACAGGCCCAGGTTTCACACTGAGTGTATAAATACATTTAAAAACATATTAACTATATGTATTACTGTGTTAGAGTGTTATTTTGTGTCATTTTGGTTGGTGGTGTGACCCAGGATTTTGTAAATGTAAAAAATGTGCCGCGGCTCAAAAAAGGTTGGGAAACACTGGTGTAGACTCATATAATCCAGTTCAAAGCAGATAATCTGGCATCAGAATCTGGGATATAAGGCAGTGTAGATGCAACCTTGGAGACAAGAAAGCAAATTGGTGCTCTTATGTTTTGGAGGGGACATTTAAAATGACATGCTAATCAATTTAATTAATTCTAAAGACTTTTTTGCTTATTTTTTTTCAGGACTCAAATATGAAGACTATGCAACAGCCTTATAATTAGCTCCCACCATCCTAAACAGTCACTAGCCTGTCTTCAATCTTTTGCTTGATAAAGCAGATGGTGGCATTAACAGTCCATCTCTATGTTTTCTTGGGCAAAATGGATTATTTAGATTGTTTGTGGTCTAAAATCAAACAGCGTTAGGGTATTAATTGACTGCTTCCTCAGTGGACATCCTACAGGAGATTCTGGCTAAAGAAATTGTCTCCTTGATTGTGCTCCCTCTGAAGGTCTCAAACATGGGGCTGCTTTGGAGCCTTCATTGGTGCTTTCTGTGTATAGGGGAAACTTTGTCTGGTTTTGCCTACTGCACTGATTGCAAATCTTCCAGGTAAGGGCAATGCAGTGTTCTGTGATTAAATCATTTTCTATTTAGAATATACAGAATATACAGTGACTTTTTGAATTTCTTGCCTCTGATCTGAAAGGGCAACACTGCTCCTATCAACAGGCATGTATCAGTTGACTCCTGTCAAAATTTGAACAAGCTGTGTCATTTAGTTCGACAGCCATTGATAGCAGACTACCACGTGATTTGAGGAGAAAATGGAAAAAACTGAATTTTGTGTGCTCATTAAGCAATTATTATTATTATTATTTGCAGAAAAAACCATCACTCAAACCAAGGCTAAGCTTAATAAATACTATGGAGACTCTGCACCATCAATTTCAATGGTAAAAAAGTGGTTTACTGAATTTTGTTGTGGCCGTACAAGCACAGAAGACGCCGAACATTCTGGACGCCCAGTTGAGGTCTCTACACCCGAAACAATTGAAAAAATTCACAAGATGGTGTTGACTGATCGGAGATTGAAAGTGCAAGAGATTGTGGAAGCCATAGGCATCTCACATGGCTCAGTGGTTTCAATTTTAAATGATCACTTGGGTATGAGAAAGCTTTCTGCAAGACGGGTGCCGCGTTTGCTCACAATCTATCAGAAATGCAAGGGTGCACACATGTGCAGTTTCCATGGCAAAAATCCATGAATTGGGATACAAATTGCTCCCTCATCCGCCCTATTCTCTGGATTTAGCCCCTAACCTGAAGAAATGGCTCGGCGGAGATTTGACTCCAACAATGAAATCATCTCACAAACAAATACCTATTTTGATGACCTTGACAAATCTTCTTTTTTTTGGAAGGGATAAAAAAATGGAGAAACGACTTCCGGTTGGCACCAAATGGCGATCAGACGTGTCCCCCGGGAGCTCCGGGAGAGACAGTGTTCCTAAGCCGGTCACAGCCAAGAAAGTGACCACCCGAGTCCAGAATATAGGACTCGGAGGAGCAAAGACCCAAAGGTACCAGATGGAGACCGGAGTGGGGGTTGCTTCGACCAGGGAGTAGCCCATACCTGGCCACCACGATCGGGACCAACGGGAACCTAGGCCCAGGGCACTGAACCGAGCTGGATACAGCTTGTGGATGATCGCCGGTGCCCCTTTTAATCTTGACGCGAGCAGCAATTAGCGGAATCGAGAATAAATCAACAAACCCGACCTGCATGGGAGCAACCCAGCTGGCGTCCCTGAAGCAATTCTAAGAGGCCTACAGCAACCCAGTGCTGTGATATTTAAATCTAGCCTGGGGAGAAGGACACAGGGAAAAATCCCATCTCTGACAGAGGGAGAGTGACTGACCTGACACGGAAGGCGGAGTGGAGAGAGCCGATCCGAAACCAGTTGGAAAGCAGCCGGAGGGGTGAAAGGAAGCAAAAGGAGTGCTCGTCGAGTGGCGGAGGAATATCCCCATCTCGTCGCCCGGATGAGACGGAGAGCGGAGGGGAGATCGGCGAGGGAGACGGAGACAGGGAGGGAGCTAAGGAGGAAGCGGCAGCAGCAGGAGTACGGCGGGTGACCTTGGAAACGCCAAGAGGAGACATCTTGGACACGCCGCGAGGAGGGGAGGAGCATCTCCACCGCGAGCCGAGGTGACGTAGGACAGAGACAGCTGAGGAGGAGGAGGAGTTAGGAGAAGGCCCCGGATGTGACGGAGAACAAGAACAGTCTCTCGCGAGATTTGAGTTGGGAAAGAAGCGAAGAGGCGACACCCCGAGTGGAAACATATAGAGGAGAGGGAAAGTGCCGAAGAAGGGACGAGCAGAGTGGCTGGTCTAACGAGACGAAGGTGTGCCTGGATAAACCAACAATACTAAACAAGACAAGGGGGCCATGGCTCTTCTGAAAGGGAAAGACGCTGGTAAGGACCTGGGGAGAGACAAGGAGAAAAAACTGCAGGGAATCCCAGGAAGAAAACCATCAGCGAATGAGTTAACCCTAGAGGACCTCTTCCTGGAAATGTTGAAGATCTCCAAGAAGCAGGATGAAATAGGGAACAAACAGGATGACCAGGAGAAAATCCTAAAAGACCAGGAGAGGGTGATTAAGGATGAATTGACAGTCCTGAGGAAAGAACTTAGGGATGACATGACTATTTTTCAGAAGCAAATGACAGGAATGCAGGAGGAGATCAAAATGGTCAAACAGAGGGGTGATGAATTGGAATTTCAACAGAAACGTCTGGAGGAAGCATGCAAGGAAAAACTGAGAAACCTAGCCAGTCGACAAAAGAAACTAGAGGAGCAACAGGAACTGCTAGAGTTAAAGGAAAAGGAATGCCAATTGAAATTTAGAAATGTAGAGGAGACGGATCAGGAGGACATCCACGCAATAATGATTGGTATCCTTGCGAAAGCTCTCCAAGTGCCGGAAGCAGAAATGCTTAAGGATCTGGACAGGTCTTATAGATTAACCTCGAACTTTTCTAGAAAAAACATGGCAATCAGAGATATCCAGGTACACTTTAACAGAAGGAAGACCAGGGACGATGTCCTAAGGGCGGCAGCAAGAGACCCCATCGTATATAAAAAAAGAAGAATAACTGTCATGAAGGAGATACCCTCATCCATCCTAGAAAAAAGAAGGAAATATTTTTTTCTTAACAGATGAATTAAAACAACGAAACATAAAGTTCCGGTGGGAAAGAAGGGAAGGCCTAATGTTAACTTTTAAAGGTAACAGACACTGGGTTACCACAGAAGAAAAGGCAAATAAGATTTATGACCTGATTAGGAAAGGAAAACACCCGGAGGACAATGACAAGACGGAAGTTCCGTCAGAGGAAGATGGTGAAGTGTCAGACGACTCGGGAGAAGGGGAAAGATCATGCAAGAAACAGAGGACGGGGACAATCAGAGCTAGCCAGGACAACGCACCCTGGATCATGCAAACCAGGGCAAAAAAAGGAAACCAAGCGAATATAGCTGAGTATGAATATTAATGTCTTCTCAAACAATATTAATGGGCTAAACATCCCGTCTAAACGGAAAAGAGTGTTTAACTTTCTTTATGCCAAAAAATTTGATGTAATTGCGCTCCAGGAAGTCCATATAAGGAGTAGAGATGAGGCTTTACTAAGACAAGGAAAGATAGGGAAATTATTTTCCTCTCTAGATAATCAAAAAAGGAAGAAGGGGGTGGTGACCTTTGTGAAAGACGCTCTTGACCCGAAGCTAGCCTTTAGAGATGATGAAGGGAGAGTACTTGGGGTAGAATTTAAATGGGATGCAAAAAAAATCTTATTGTGTAATGTGAATGTGAATGAATCTTTATTGAGAGACCATCAGTCATATCAATATATATTACACCAATAAAACAGAATGAAATAAAATATAGTAGGATAAAATGTAATATAATATAGTCAGATAATCACATGATCAATTCATCCTCATCTGGTAACTAAAATTGGTTTGAGACAGTGTGAAAGCTAATCACTGTCACTTTAGAGTGGATGTGCCCTATCTATCTTCGTAGTTCTATAGTGCTAATCCTACTTCCACTACTGATCTTCGTCGCCCCAGCAGTTGGTGCCAATCGAAGCAATAAATCTCTGCCTCCTCCTTTTGGCCTTCACCAAAAGGAGGCCACTCTTTATTATGGTGGGATTCGCATGGGATAGGAGCCAGTTAATCTTATGTTGCTCTGCCCAATGTTCCTTGTTTCCCAAAATCGGGCCTAGAAGTTTAGCCCGGTCTATTGCATATATCGGGCAGTTTAAGAGTATATGACTAATATTTTCTACTTCTGGAGCCTCACAGATACAAATTCTATCGGAGTATGGTATTGAGTGAAATCTGCCGTATCTCTCCATTGTCTCCATCTGCTCAAATCTTGCCCTAGTCATGGCGAGCCTTAAATACTTAGGAGCTGGTGTGTTAGATATTGTGCCCTCTTAAATACATGTTGTTGTACCGATAACCATTTTAGGGATTTGATGTTCGCTAGCCCGTGTATATCCTCTGTGCCTGTATATCCACAATGCGCTGTTTAACTAACTCCTGGTACGAGGTGGGTAACTTCCCTGTGTATTCACCTGTATACCTCGGGTTCTCAGGAAAGTTTCAAGCTGAAGCACCCAGGAAGCGCCCCTAGCTGCCTTGCGCTGTTCTTCTAGACAGATTCTAGGAGTCTATCGTTGTCTAAGTTGGCAATTTTACATAAATAGTTGAACGCTCTTATTTTTGCCAAACCATTAATTTGCTGCAGGCCCAGTTCCACCCTAACAGCCACCGCTGGAGTCCTGTTGCTCAGCCCTAGAAGCTGTCTGCCAAAGTTTATCTGGGCCTGTTCGATGATTGGCATGGTGTCCAAACCCCAAATCTCAGCCCCATAGAGTAATTGAGGATTATTTTGGCTCCGTAAACTTTGATCGTAGGTAGGAGGGAACCCGGATATTGATGTTTGGTTAGTCTGAGAATCTGGTTAATGCCTAGTTTTGCTTTGGTGGCACTCCTTGATTGTTGGGCCTTCCATGAGCCTTTAGCCGAAAAAGTAATTCCTAGATAGGTGAAGGTATCAACCTGCTCAATGTTTTCCCCATCCAGTGTCCAGGAGTGCCTTTTGGGTCTGTATGCAAACCTGATAACCTTGGTTTTCGCTTTATTGATGCTTAAATCGTTACTGTGTGCATACTGGTTGAATCTTACTAAGGCTCTACGAAGCCCAATCTGGGTAAGGGAGAGAATGACAACATCGTCAGCATATAAAAGAGAATTGATGTGTCTTTGGCCAATCTTAGGCATGTGAAATTGCTGCCCTCTTAGTTTACGTGGAAGATCGCTAACAAAAATGTTGAAAAGGGTCGGTGCTAAGATGCATCCCTGCCTCACTCCTCCCTGAGTGTCAACTTTGTTGGTGAGTGCCCCAGAAGGCATTCGGAGTTGGAGTGCGTTTCCTGTATGCAGCATTTCCAAGAGCTTCAGAAGTCTAGCATCTGCCCCAAGCAGCTTCAGTTTCTTCCATAGAAGGGTTCTGTTGACATTGTCAAAAGCCGCGGAAAAATCTACAAATGCAGCATATAGAACTCCCCCCTTCCTAATCTGTGTGCTACTAATATGGTTTAGTATGAAGCAATTGTCAATGGCTGACCAGCCCTCTTTATACCCCGCCTGTTCTTCTGGGAGAATATTCTCTGCCAACAGCCAGGCTTTTAATTTCTCCAGGAGAATTTTAGAGAAGATTTTAGCTGTTACGTCTAATAGATTAATGAGTCTATAGTTCTTAGGGTCAGATTTATCTCCTTTCTTGTATATTGGTACTACTATCGCTTGCTTCCACCCCAGTGGTATACTTAGGGTATTGACTATATGTGTAAATAAACCCGCCAACAGGGTTGACCACCAATCAGAGTTGTTCTTAAACAGCTCTCCCGGAGTGAGTCCTCTCCTGGTACTTTGTTATTCTTGAGCTGATTAATTATTGCTTTTACTTCTCCCTGGTTATGGGTGGCCACTCAGGAAGCTGTTCAACTGACCAGATTCCCGAATCTGACAGGACATCATTTGTGGTGCTAGTAAACTGAAGCTTGAGATATAGCTCCCATTCCTGTGCGGAAATATGATTGATCTTTATTAATTTCCTCTCACTGAGGTCTCCATTTACTGCCCTCCAAAATAGTGCGGGGAGGAGCTCTTGGCCGCCGATTCTAGTCCACTCCACAGGGCCACAGCATTCTCCTGCTTTTTATTTTAATCAGCTGTTTATACTTCCTTCTAAGACCTATCATTGAGGCCTGTGACTCTATTGTGGGGTGAGCTTATCTTTCCTTACTTGTTTCTTTAACTGCTTCCTCATTAGGTAGCATTCCCTATCAAACCATGGTTTATTATCTCTCAATGTCCAGTTTTTTGGCCCAGGTTCAGGGACAGTCAGATGCTTTTTAAGCATTGAGCAGATGTTGCTATACGCTGAATCTACCATCTGCCAGGGAACTACTGTGGATGTCACTATGTTTGCCCATTCCTTAAGTTCCCTAGAATGCAATTCTTTGGAAATTGCAATAGTGTCAACTTTATGCCATTTCAGTCGTAAATTTGATGAGGCTTCGATTCGTTTTACGGACCATTGCTCTAGATTGGATGGCGTTCTAAGATCCGTCTTCCCTATCAGAGTGACACTGAGGGGCTGATGGTCACTGACCAGCGTAGTATGAGTATGAAAGTCTGAGAATAGGTGGTCAGCCTGCACTGACACACAAATGTAATCCACCACACTGCTGGATTTGGGACCATGAAAGGTGAAGGGGTACACAAACCCTGGCTCCCTCCCTCCCAGGATTTTCATCCCACAGTTCTTTACCAGAGATAGAAGTTTTATACCAGCCTGGTTTGATGTATGATCCCTAGATAGTCCCTTAAACAGCAGATGGGAAGTATCTTGCCCTAAGCCTATCTTCTGGGCAGTTTCTTGGGGATTATGACCTAGGCGTGCATTGAAGTCTCCTAACAGAATAAGAAGCGCTTGAGGATACAGAGGGGTTAATTCCAATATTAAAGACTCCAACTGCACCCATACTTCAGGATGGTAAAATGGGGAGGTTATTGGTGGGATGTATATATTAATTAAGATGTAGGAAGAGTCCTGAGTATGGCATAAAATTGGAAGAAAGTGGGGATTCTCTGACATAATGATGTCACACTGCCAGTTGAACTCTGTCTTTATATAAGTGGCCAGACCACCAGCAGCCCTACCTCTAGATCTGACCCTGTGCACCTCCAAATACCAGCTGGAGTACCCCGGTAAGTTTATGGGTGCATGTGGTCCCACCCACCAAGTCTCCTGTAACGCTACAATACCATAGTTGCACAGAAAATCAGACGTCGAGTCTTGGATCATGGAGTTCCCCCCGGCAATGTTCCAGGAGAGGATATTGATATGAGATTTTGTTGAACTCTCTCCTGTAGTGAGTGCTGTTGCAAGGGACGGAGAAGGGCGCTGCCCTAGTCAGTTTGTCTGGTGATTTGCTTGGTCCGGTTCGGAAGTAATCTCCGTCCTGTTCACTCTGTCCACACAATTGTTCCACGGGATGGCCACATTGTCCATACTGTTCCACCGGATAAGATCAGCCATCCCTTGTATTTATTGTGTAATGTATATATGCCAAATGGCCCCAAGGTAAAATTCCTCAAAGACCTAAGGAAGAGAATCCAGGAAGTAATATTTGATGATCTGATCATTATTGGGGACTTCAACGGAGTAGTAGACAAAAAATTGGATAGAACTGGGGGAAATAAGAATAAAGATAATAAATCGGGCCAACTACCAAAAGAGGGGGTTAAGATTCTGAGTGATTTAAATACTATCGATGTCTGGAGAGAACAAAACCAAGGGGCAAGGGACTTCACTTTTTTCTCAAACAGATTTTTGAGTTGGTCACGTATAGATATGGTTTGGGCCACAAAAAGCATGTGTCTTAATGTGAAAGACTTAAAAATTGTGCCTAAATGCCATTCTGATCACTGTGCATTGACATTCAAACTAGGCCTGAAAAAAACCCAAAAGAAGTGGAGATTGAATGAAGGACTCCTAAGGAAGGAAGAAGAGATCCAGAGGTATAGAGGAATTATAGTAGAATATTTTAAACTAAATGCGGGGAAAGAAATATCTGATGTGGTAGTATGAGACGCAAGTAAGGCGGTCATCAGAGGACATTTTATTCAGCAGAATAGTATAATGAATAGAAAGAAGTATAAGATGGAGCAGGATATTAATAGAAAATTAGAAATGCTAGAAGCTCAGCTTAAGAAATCCCCTAAGGATAGGGAAATAAAAACAAAACTGGACGCCATTCTAAAACAGAAAGAAATCCTAGATCTGGAAAAATTGGAAAAGAACCTCAGATTTCTGAAGCAACAGCAATTCCAAAATGCTAATAAACCGGGTAAATGGATGATGTTAAAGATTAGGAAAAGACAACAAAAAAACTATATCACTCAAATAATACACAAGGGGAAACCCCTGTATGAAGCAAATCAGATTAGGGAACAGTTTGGAAAATTCTATAAATCACTCTATGCGGCTGATAATATTAAGAAAGAAAGGGTCCAAACCTATATAAGTAAAATGAATTTGGCCAAGATATCGGAAGCACAGAGAGAGAAACTAAATACCCCCATATCCCAAACTGAAATAAAAAACGTTATAAAAAATCTAAAAAATAATAAATCCCCGGGCCCAGATGGGCTTACGGCCAAGTTCTATAAAATATTCAGCGAGGAACTTACACCCCACCTACAAAAAATAATGAACAAAGCTTTAGAAAACCCAGATCTTCCGGATTCCTGGTCAGAAGCAACGATTACAGTAATACACAAAGAGGGGACAGAGAGTAAGGAGATGAAAAATTACAGGCCCATTTCACTCCTAAATATAGATTATAAAATCTAATCGAATATAATTGCCAATAGACTTAAGAATTTCCTGCTTGAGTGGATACACCCCGATCAAACAGGGTTTCTCCCGGGCAGACAGGCCAAAGAAAATGTAAGGCTGGTCATAGACGCAATGGAATTTTATAGATCCAAAATCCAAAAAAAAAAGTGGCATTCCTGTTCGTAGATGCCGAAAAGGCTTTTGATCGGGTAAATTGGGACATGATAATATTAGTAATGAAAGAATTAGACCTGGGGTTCAAGTTTATCAACAGTATCTCAGCAATATACAAAAAACAAAAAGCAAGAATTTGTATTAATGGAGAGATGTCGAAAGAAATCCCAATCTATAAAGGCACCAGGCAAGGCTGCCCTCTCTCTCCACTCCTATTTATTATGGTAATAGAGCTTCTAATGGTAAATATTAGAGCAGATAAGGAGCTTCGGGGCCTAGCAATGAAGAATTGCTCGCTAAAACTAAGAGCTTTTGCAGACGACCTAGTCTGCGTGATAGAAGACCCAGTAATGAATATAGAAAAATGGGTTAATAAAATAGAGGCCTTCGGAGAGGTGTCAGGCTTTAGATTAAACAGACAAAAGACCAAGATGTTGACAAAAAACGTAAGTAGGGAAGAAAAAGAGATTCTGAAACAAAAAACTAATATAGAAATAGCCAACAAGGTCAAATACTTGGGAATCATGCTCTCAGCAAACAATCTAAATCTAAAAAAGGAGTTGGCCAACTTCATATGGCAGGGGAAAAAACATCGAATTAAGTGGAAGGTCATGATAGATGACAAAAGGAGAGGTGGCTTTGGTGCCCCAGATTTAGAACTCTACTACGAGGCGGCTGCCCTAGAGTGGATAACAGAATGGATCTCCTTATCTAATGAAGGGCTGTTAGCATTGGAAGGATTTGATCTCAGAGCCGGATGGCATGGGTATATTTGGTATGATAGGGCGAGAATAGAAAGAAATTTTAACAACCATGTATTCAGGGCTCCCTTACTTAAGATATGGCTTAAGTACAAGAATAGATTCTGAAAAAACGCCCTATGGCTCTCTCCCCAAGAAGCCTTTTAGACGACAGTATGGGAAGACCGCTTGGGTGAGATATCAAGCTGTGCTGGACAAGAACAACATGGAACCGGGCCTGAAAAATTTAGAAATTATTAAAAAGAGGACAGTTCTTTTGACTGGTTTCAATATAAACAACTGTCTGAGATTTTCAAAAAAGACAGAATAAAAGGCTTTGACCAAACCGCAAATTTCTGGGACAAATTAATCCAAAAAAAGAAAAAGAGAATCTCGATAATCTATAGGAAGCTTCTAGATTGGGCTACAGAAGAAGAGTCGGTGAAAAACTTCATGATTAAATGGGCCAATAATTTTGGACACAGCATTAAGTGGAAACTTGGGAAAAGACTTGGAGGACCCATCTGAAATACACGTACTCCTATGACCTAAAAGAAAACTTGTTGAAGATGCAGCACAGATGGTACCTCACCCCAGCTAGTATAGCTAAATACTGCAAAAAAATACGACCAGCGGTGCTGGAAATGTAAAAAGGAGGTGGGTAGTTTCTACCATATGTGGTGGGGGTGCAAAAAGCTAAATAAATTTTGGAGGAAAATCCATAGGGAAATGCAATTAGCGCTTAAAATTAAGTTTGAAATGAAGCCGGAATACCTTCTCCTTGGGTTAATAGATTTTAAAATGGGAAAAAATGCAGAAAAACTGTTTGTATATTGCATTGCAGCTGCTAGACTAATTCTCGTGAAAAAATGGAAAGAAAGGGAGATACCAAGCCTCGACTCTTGGAGATCCAAGTTAATGGAGATTATGAAAATGGACATGTTAACAACAGCATTGGCCGATAACATCATTGAGAAAAAGACAGACTGGACTTCATTAATAAATCACTTCAGGAACTCAAAATTGGACTGGACTGATCGAGCTGTAACCATGCAGAAGGCTATGACTCAGGATAGTTAGCATAGCCAAATCGATGTTAGTAGAAATAGAACAGCATATTAAGATTCTAAAAGCGGGACTTGTGGGAAACGATCGGGAACAACCCCGTTATTGTTTTTATATCGCGTCAAGGTATTTTTTCTTCTTTTCTTCTCTAACCTTTATCTTTCATACCTTTCCCTACCCCCACTCTCCCCCACGAGGCGAGTGCCTCTCCCTGCCCCCACCTAAGCTTTTCTATCCTCTGCTTTTTAACTGTTGTGTGTTATTATGCAAAATCAATAAATATTATTATATTAAAAAAATGGAGAAACGTTGGGCAAAGTGTATAGAGCTCAAAGGAGACTACATTGAAAAATAAAAAGATTTTTCATACAAATACCTGTGTTTCATTCAAAAAGTCATGGACTTATTGACCTGCCCTTGTATGTTCATTTGTGTTTTTAATGACACAGGAGGAAAAAGTTTTTGACCCATCCTTGTGTATTCATACAAACATACACACACCCTAAAATCATTTATCTATGAATAAATGATCATAAATCTTTTAATAACTCTTTAAAATCATATTTTAATGTCATTAGTAAAATATATATTTTATACTAAGAAGTTCCTATGTTTTTGTTTAAAACCCTTAAAAATTGAAAAGTGCCTTTATATTCTTGCTATCATGGGTAGATTAATATTGCAGGTGACACAAGTGACACAGTTACTTTTAATGCATTATTAACAACCTCAGGTTCACCATTAGTCCTCCACATGACATTGGCCACCGTTATCCTTCGCATCCATGACATTCTAAAATAAACAGCTCTGTGCAAGCTAAATAATAATAATAATAATAATACTTTATTATTTGTGAGTCGCCCTCCACCCCTGGTGCTCCGGGCGACTTACAACAATTAAAAACCCAAATACAACAGTAAAGAACATAGGTATAAAGCGCCGGAGAGGCTCAGTCTCCGGACGACGGTCAGACCCCAATGCCTGGCGAAAGAGCCAGGTTTTCAGTTCAGACAAGAATCTGATTGGGGACGATGTGGCCCTGAGAGCAGGCGGAAGGGTGTTCCAGAACATGGGAGCCGCCACGGAGAAGGCTCTCCGGCGGGTCTCCGTCAGCCGGGCTTCTCTCACCCCAGGGATGGCTATACAGTCCCCATTTATGGCGCGCGCTGGCCTTTCCAAATGAAGCATTTATTTAGTGGTGAAATGTTTACAACTGCCTATTTAAGGAGAGGCAGATGGTGGATTCCATTTCAGTGGCCGTGATGAATCCGAGTTTTGGATAGCCTCAATAGAACTATGTAAGAAGACTGAGTGATTTGACTCCAGGTATACTTTCAAATGCCAATACAACTAACTGGAGAAATGTAAGTCCAAAACTGCAAGTTGAAATTCGAGTGTAGTAAAGGGACTTTTGGTATTGGCAATATTAAGAATGAACATTACTAAGAACACTAGGAATGGAAAGAAGTGTGAGAAAGTAGTTGTGTGTCTATGGCTTTGATAAGAACAAGGTCAGGTCATTGTTGTGCTGAATCAAAGGGAGACCGCCATATCCAAATGGTGGCTGCTTAACCGATGTGAACAGTGTGATTTTAAAAAATGACAATTGTGAAAGAACTGAAGGGGGTAAGAATTTTACCTGGAAATATATGACTTTGTAAGACCAATGGAAGGAAGAGTGAATCCTGGGACTTTCAAGTATATGGAACGTTTTGTAGGATAGAAAAGTGGACACTGAGGAAGAGTTGAATCAAGAGAAGGATGAGGAAATAGTGACTGATCATCCCAAAACGGCAATCTCTGAGACTGATGTTAGCACAAAAGCAGGAAGAAATATATCATATTAAAGGGGAAATTGATGCTTTAACAGGAGAAATGTCAGAGAGAGGTGATGCATTAGAATAGAAATGGAATAGCAGGGGCAGCTTGCCAGCAGTAGCAGCAGCAGTAGCACAAGAAATAGCAAGTGATGGGTTAGAAGACGTGTATGGCAAATGAAAGCTTCCACTTGGCAGGTTTCCCGGTAGTAAAGTAACAATTTTAAGAACACTCTGCTCATAAAGCAATAACATAGAACAATGGAAATGAAAATTCACACTGCGCCACAGTTATTAGCAAATAGGAGTGAGATGCTAGAATGCTTTGTTTAATTGGGTAGTGTAATGTGGTTTCATGAATGCCAGCCAATGCCAAGGTATGAAGAAGGGAGGGACTAAATGTTGACTCCATTGATGGTATATAACCGGTACACTGGAAAAGTTCTGGGTTCTGGGTTCTGTCTTCAGGCGGCTTTATTCTGTAAGGAAGGCAGGCCCATCAGCTGATGTGATACAATAAAGGCTGGTTTCATTGAACAGCAGTAAAATTGTCACGTCATCCGTCCAAGTGCTCGCTAAGTAACAGCAGCCAGGCACAGAGGTATTTGCCTTGGGGGTTCTGGGACTCCAGATATCCGCTACAATATATAATGTATATAAGTAGCAGTTATTTTGACAGTGCCTTGGACCGCAAGAAGATCAAACCAGTCCATTTGTTGATGTTCATTCATTCAGTTGATTCCGACTCTTCATGACTGTAGTGAGGTCAATATATGTGTTAAGAGTTTTGTGTTTATTTGTATTTATTTGTGGTTTGTAATGTATGGGATTGTTGTATGTTGGCTGGACTGCAAAAGGCTGACAGGATTATTGAGGTGCACAGCTCTCGGAATGTTCGAGTGGGCAGGTGCACATTTTGAATTCAGTCAGTTGACCAGTAGCCGTTAGAGAGAGTGGTTGGCCAGTAGCTGTTGAAGAAGCTGTTAGTCAGTAGCCTTTGGAGAGGGCAGAGTTAGTCCGTGTGGTAGAGACTTGCGGAGAGCAACTGAGAGAGTTGTTGAAGTCTGTTACCACAGGATCCTGTAAAGACTGTATTTTGGGATACTGCCTGATGGCAGTTCAGCCTGGAAAAGTAGACAGATAGGGAGCCTATTGAGGCCAAATACCTATCTCAGTGTTATTCAAGAGTTTGGAAGGACCTAACCAAACACTGCATGTTTAAAAGCAACCATAAGTTTTACCTCTTAGGAAGTGTAACCAAATAAGCTCTGAACATATTGTAACCTCCACGCTATTGTACCAAATAAACCATTCAAGCCTGTTTTAAAACAAGTCTCTCAGTAACATCCTTGGGAAACACAAGCCTCCTCACAAACCCTTATATTTATGGTGGCAGCAGATTTATAGAAAGACCCATACGTGAAGATCGCTAGCTATGAGCGGTGAGGTCTTCACAAATTGGTGGCAGCGGTGGGATTTGAAGGAAACTACCCTGCCACGGTTCTCCACAGAGATTAAAACAGCCACAGAAGTAGAGGCACGCTTGAAGGCTGCGTCTTCTTCACAATGACGTCATGGACCATCCCACGCCAGAGCTCCCTCTCGGCCATCACTATCCTCAGCTCCTTCAGAGTTAAGCCAGTCACTTCAAGGATACCATCCATCCATCTTGCCCTTGGTTAGCCCCTCTTCCTTTTTCCTACCCTTTTCCCCAGCATAATTGTCTTAAGTTTTCTTTTCTTCTCATGATGTGGCCAAACTTCTTAATCTTTGCCTCTACCAGTCCATACTCTAGGAAATAAAGCCCGATTGCTCACTGGAGGAAAGGATATCAAAAGCAAAGATTAAGTACTTTGGCCACATAATGAGAAGCCAGGGAAGGTTGGAGAAGATAATGATGCTGGGGAAAATAAAAAGGAAAAAGGAAGAGGGGCTGACTAAGGGCAAGATGGATGGTATCTCACACAGCAAAATAAACCAGTTTCAAA